>SNQJ01S0222492.1:0-14946 GCA_010110895.2 Picea sitchensis
TTTAAAATACATCGTCAAAAGGTATATAATAGAGAAAAATATTTGGGCCTTCATGCCCATGACATAATCATGAAAGACTACAAAATATGATGAGGATCCTAATCATCCTCTTGCATCACGTTGTGATCTGTGAATCACACTACTGCACGAGCCACTCGACGAAGTAAATGCTTCAATCTCTCAGGAAATCCAACTGTATGTCTCTAAAAATGGAGAGGCACGTCTCTCCTCTTGAGAGGAGGGACACCCATAGTCAAACTTCAAATTTTCCTCTTGACCTCTCGAAGTCCTCCTACTGCAACCTCATGCTCTACTGCTACCTGTGTGTCTCCACGATGCCCCAGTGTTGGAATATATGCCAGACGTGATGCACCTATGTCTGCATGATGAAACAAAAATATATTTATATCCCTTATTGTACACATAAAAACAATATAAAATACAAATAAAAAAATATGTGACAAGGTTTAGTTTCGTACCTGACACATCCCATTGAATACCCTCAGGGAGAACCAAGTTTGCACTACCCCGAAATTCCACTCTGGCATAAGGAAAATCCTCGATTACAACTAGTTGTCTCCACCACAAAGCGAAGAAATCTGTTGTAAATATAAATGCCAAGGTCTCATTCCCCAATCTTGGGGATAAGCTAGTCCATCTCTCCATCCGTGGCTCATTCCCAGGGCACACTATGAACACAACTTGTGGTTACAACTAGGGAACTCGCTCCAAGAAGAACGGAACTAGGAAATATCCATATACAAACTGATTTTGTCTTCCTATCTTTCACTTCAATATCTGTTCCTTCACATTTTGAAGGCATCCTACACTTTAGTTAAACAACCTAGGCTCTACACATTGTAAAGCATATGAAATCTGGGATTTCAAATCTAGATGAGTGTTGTTACTACTCGCAAATTTGGTGATGGAAAATATAATCTACCTAAGTGCCAATTCCCTCACATATTTGATCACAATTCACCCACCTACCAATCGATATCTTGGTATACAATTCTCAACGACATATGCCTTAGTTGGCTGAGGAGTTTCCCGATGTCTAGACAAGACGATAGGATCCCCTCTCCTCGAGAGGCTCATAAAAAAGTACACATCATCAAGATCAATCTCGAGCATGTGTGGCCCAATGAAAAATTCATGTTCAACATCATCCCACAAAGTGATTAGGGACTCAAGTAATAGTACCTCTTTCCTCATTATTTGGAGTTTAAAGTACTTGAGTAGACCACAATTTCAAAAACTTTCCCTTGCTTGAGGGATTTGTAAAGAGGAAATGTCATCAAACTCATGTTCATGTTATTTCCACTCTATCATGGCTATATGACCAATGAAATATGCAAATACAACCAATTAAACATCTTTAGTCAACTTTTTATGGGAGAAAATAGTGTCTTTTTAGCCCAAAATACAAAAAAAAAAAATTGGTTTTGCGCTAGCTCTCCCTTAAGTTTTCCCACAGAGCGCTAGCACTCCCTAGGCATGTGCACTAGGTAATTTATATCTCAAACAATTCTCCCCTCATCCCTTTCAGGGAGTGTCGATCTGGTTTGGCGCCTAGGGCTTCCCAAGGAGCCCAAAACAACCTAAATATAAGCTAAAACACAAAATTAAACCATGAAAAATGATTGGAAAGGCAAGGTGACCAACCTAGTATGGATGAAACTAAAAATGATCGACTGTAGCTCCCATACTCATAGCTCGAAAATCGTCTCCCAAAGGTGAAAATTCCAAATTTAGAAGAATTCGGTAAAAATCAATTGGTAAATGAAAATCTTAACCTATTTTACTATTTGATAGGGTTGCTTTTTGCTATTTCTCACTAATATAATTTTTTTTGGGGTTTTTTTAATCTTTTTGAGGAGTTACTAATTCTTTGGGCCCATAACTGTCTATATTTGCAGGTTTTTAAGCAGTATCTTTTTGACAACCTTGTGACACTAACGAGCATAATATTTGTTCTTTCTTGCGCTCGAAAAAACATGAGAATGTAACCGAGTAGACTTTTATCACTTTTTTAGACTCGTGAAGGTTACACAAAAAAGGAACCCCCCAGATTCATCTTTAATCTCTTTTCAAACTCTCTAAATATGAAAAGATCACCGAGTGATATTGCTTCCTTTCACGCTCGTTAAAAAGGTCTTAAAAGGGTGTCTCTTGAGTAACAATTTACCTCTTTTTCAGACTTCAAAGACTAAAATTACAAAAAATGACAACCTTGGAGTCATATTTAAGTTCTTTTCAGACTCTCTAAACATGAAAAACCACTGATTTTTCCTTCTCTAGACTCTCTAAAATCACACATTTAAGGGCCCATATGGGACCGAACCCTTAATTCTTTCAGTTTGTTAAACAAAGGAAGAGGGACTTACCAAATGTGAGTTATATCGAGCATGTGTTATCCTCCTCGAGCTCATAAAAACAAAAATAGGTACTCGTCTATCTGGATGGGGGGAAAATTGAAGTAAGTCATGTTATCTTTTATAATTGTTACAAGTCACTCTTGTAGTCGCCCTTGAACATGACAATTGTTTTCACCTTCATTTTGAACACTTGGATAATCTGCTAAACCTCTGCACTGACCCAATCCTATGAGTCTTTCTACTCCTTTGGGTCATCCGACGAATCTCACAGCGTCCGTTGCATTATGTTTTGGTCCATGTCACATTTATGCTGCCAAGTCATGTCATGCATCAGTGTTCAAGGGAAGTATCCACCTCAAGAGTCAACCATCACAAATTTCCAATTTCAATACCCGTGTCAGTCCATACTCATTCGATTCACTGTCTTACATATCTTTCCTATGTCACTTTCATGTCGATTATGGGGGATACATCAAGGCCCTCCTTCGATGAGTCTTTTCATGTCGACTTCAACACATCATCTGAGAATTAGACTTAGAAACCAATTAGTACCTTTGGACTTGCATGAATTAATGGTAGGCCTCCTCACCTTCAACAATAGGTTTACATCATTGACCTTTGATTGGATGATTCCACGAATGTTCGACTTCAACTCATTTATTCACATTCGTTGGATTGTACTAGGGTACCTTGGGAGTCATTGACATCATTGGTGATTTCCCTCGCACTTGTTAACGATTTACCTCAATGATTGATAATCAAGTGGTTTCTACCATGTTCGACATCAAAACATCTATTCACATGGCTAGATTCATACCACATCGGAATTGGGATGAAGACCCTGGGTTAAGCATTCACTATGTTATCTACTTTCCCTAGGCTGCGAAGGAGATCACTTGAGCATGTTGATATAAATATTTTCACATAGATCCACATTGTATTGGTTTGTGGCTATGTTTTATCATCTCGTATCTCCACTGTGTATTGCTCATGGCTACAATCATTTCATTTCATGGAGGTATAGATCCACATTGTATCTTTGGTGGCTATACCCTCAGTCAGTATCATCATGGATCCAAAATGTATTTATTGGTGGGAATACCTTAAGTTCTTAATTACTTAAGCATAGGTATGAATGCCTTGGGTTTGAAACACATGATAACATTTGTTTGATGGTTGTTTGCAACTTCTACCAGGTTCTCTGACTCCATACCCTTGCTTTGAAAATATACAAAGTTCTTCAGTCATTAAATTTCGTCTTATGACTTCACACTTTGGGGGGGAAATTGTTACACCTCAAAATTTCTCACTTCGATAATGTCACATTATCATTGTCAGAAGTGTCACACTTTTTTCACAAGTGTTGTAAATATCACATTTTTTGTTTTTCATATGTCGCATTGTGAATGACACCATGGAAACACTTGATACATCTTCTAGGACATGTTGGAAAGGGAAACCACATCATTTGAAAAGCTAAGAAAAATGTTTTTCCTTGAGAAATGGTCATCTTAACGACCTTTGGAAGATCATCTCTCCCCTTCTCATATGCAGGGAGTGCTAGTGTTCCATGTCCATCTATTAGGGAGAGTTGCAACGCTCTGTTGCCAATTTTTAGGGAGTGCCAATTGGTTGAGAGAATCATGGGAAGAAATCCCCCTTATCTCTAAAGAGAATGAGAGATGATCCGAGTTGGTTTGGATCAAATCTAAGTAATATTCCACAATTGATGGAGTCATATCCTCAATTTATTCCAAATATAACTAAGGTGGTTGAGCCTCTCAAAGCATATAAAAGGAGACATTCTCATGGTAAATAGGAGGAGAATAATCAACAAAAATTATTGTCATTCTGATCGTGGATCTTTCGATCAAGAGGTTGGAAAAGGAGGACTTGGAGAGGTTGTTGCAACTACATCTACAGATTGTAAGTGCCTTGTAATTTTCTCATTAATATATGCTTGGCCTATTTCCTTGAAGTTTGTATATGGTTGCATATACTTGTCTATTATTGATAAATTTATTTTAAACTAATCTTGGTAGAGTAGGAAGTTTGTGTTGTCTTTGTTATCTATTGGATTGAAGATGTCATTAAGGATATTCAAGATCAAGTTCAGCCCAAATTAAGCGAGGAAAATATTCAGAAAAAGGTACATCATTCTTTCTTCTTCTTTCCCTTTGACTAGTTTAACTACATTTTAAGGAATGTTAGTGTCCAATGTTAGCATGTTTATGTCTTGGTTGTAGGGGTCTAGAATCCAAGAGGATATTCACTTGTCCACAGGGGAATTTTCCTACAACACTTAGCACAACTCCTCCAGAGGTATCACAAAAAAGAAACCAACAAGAGCTACCAAGAATATCCTTCCCCAAGTGGGGCATAGTCTCCAAGAGAACCATAAACTAGAAATAGTGAAACTACTGCAAATTCCTAGTGCACAGTCCAGAAGGAGAATTTTTTGAATGTACAAATGAACTGACCCATACTTGTATTTATACTAATTTGGGCTCTTGTCTGGGTCTGAATTCTTATTCTATGCCTTCAAATTTGCTTTATTATTTCCACTTTATTATTATTTCCTATGGACCAACTTCTCTTTTGTGGTCTTCTATTTCACTTTATTCTTTTCCGAAGTTTTCTTCAACTATTCAATGGTCTTCCTTTGAATTCTTGGAATATTATTCTTCTCTAATAAAAGTATTCTAGGAGGGAATACCTCCCATAGCTACCAAAACATCAACACTCCCTCTTATCTAGGGAGGTATCTTTGCATGATGTCTTCATCTAGTATTCCACTGACTACTCTGCAATCAACTAGTAGCACATAGTTAATACCATGCCATCGGTAGCTTGAGTCATCTTCCATAGTCTCTATGACTATGTTGCAATCAATCAGTAGCACATAGCTACTTCCAATTAGTATATTAGTATACACGACTACATAACAATCAACCAATAGCACATAACTACTACAATGTCATCCAATAGTACATAATTGTTTCCATGTCATATTAGTACACAACTATTGTCCAATGATACAAAAACATTGACAAAGTAGTACAAAACTATTGTCATAGTAGTACACAACCATTGTCCAGTGGTACAAAACCATTGCCAAAGTAGTACACAATTACTATCATAGTAGTACACAACTACTTTCCAATGGTACACAACCACTACCAAAGTAGTACACAACTACTATCTAGTGGTACAAAACCACTACCATAGTCTCACCACTATGTAGCAATCAACTAGTAGCACACAACTACTAGCATGTTTTACAGTAGAAAAAAACTACCAAATTCTCACGACTACATATAAATTAACTAGTAGCACACAACTACTGCCATAGTCTCACGACTACATAGAAATCAACTAGTAGCACACAACTACTAGCATGTTGTCCAGTAGCACATAGCTACTTCCATAGTCTCATGATTACGTTTCAATCAACTAGTAGAACACATCTACTACCATGTTGTTTAGTAGAACACAACTACTGCCATAGTCTCATGACTATGTAGCAATCCAATAGTAGCACAAAACTACTAGCATGTTGTCCAGTAGTACTCAACTACTGCCATAGTATCCATGACTATGTTGTTATGTTTCTCCTCTCTCATTAGTCTTATTCACACCTAGACACCTCTCATATAATAGGAAAGACTACAACCATAGCCCCATTCACACCTAGCCAAAGGGGTTAGCTGGATGGAGAATAAATATCACACTTACCTCTCAATGAGGGTGGACATTATGCATCATGCCAAGCTTGTCTCGGAAGTACTCTTACCTCACTCTAGACAGAGGCTTGGTGAGAATGTTCATTGTCTATTTATCAGTGGATATGTATTGGAGATCCAAAGACCATCTTTGCACCATGTCTTGGTTGTAGTGGTATTTGATCTCTATATTATTTGACTTGTCATGAAATATGGGATTCTCTGAAAGCTTCACACAACTTTGATTATCACAATATATCAAAGTTGGTTCCAACTATAGATAAAATAACCCTGCAAGCAAATTCTGAAGCCACACTGCTTCACATCTTGCAATACCAAATGAAATATAATATAGCTATGTTGTACTGAGTGCCACTAATGTCTTCTTCCTACTCAACCATGAGATCATGCCTGATCCCATAATGAAGCAACATCCTGCTATGTTTTTCCGGTCCACTGCACTCCTTGCCCAGTCAGAGTTTGTATAACCTTGCAGTTTCACATATCCATCCGAGACATATCTCAATACATATCCAAATGTATCATGTAGGTACCTCAACTTATTTTTTGATGCTATCCAATGTATATGTATAGGTTCAACCATGTGTTGACTCAAAGTGTTCACTGCAAAACATATGTCTGGCCTAGTGTTTACAAGGTACATCAAAGATCCGATCAACTATATGTACATCATGGGATCCACCAAATCTGAAGATGAATCACTCAAGAGCTTCAGATTATTCACCATAGGTGTGGCCATGGACTTGTAGTCCATCATCTCGAATCTCTACAAGATCTCAACAATATATTTTCCTTGGCTAAGAAAAATATCATCTAGCCTCTGCCACACCTCCAATCCCATCAAATCTAGATCCTTCATTTTGAACTCTAAAGTGATTTCCCTCTTGCACTTGTATGTGAGCTTCTTATCCCTTGTACGAAACAGGTCATCCAATATCAAGAGGCAACCATCCCCAAGCTCATCAAAATAATTGTCTAGCATATCTAGCCATGGGTACATGCTTAAGCATGTACAAATATTTCTTCAATCTGCATACATGATACTCCTTCTCATGTATCTTGTGGCTACTCTATGTACACTTCTTTTGGATACCAGAGAAAGTGTCTCATCATAATATTCTCGTTCTTGCTGGGAGAATCCTCTGGCCACAAATCTAGCTTTGTACATATCTATGTTGTCGTCTACAACATGCTTGATCTTGTAGATCCACTTGGAAGTCACTATTGAATTCTATTTTTGTCTCAAAACCACTTCCCACACATCATTATTCATGATGGGTTGGTACTCCTACATCATGGCATCTTTCCATACTTTCTTCTCAACAACTTCCTCAAAAGTGGAAGGTTCTGAACTAATGATTTTTCCTCATCAACCCAACATAGCTGGAAAATTTCTCTTGCACTCTCTGGAACTGAGGAAAAATCCATATCCTGGTCCTTCTAATTGGCTTCCTCTTATGTCATTGAAACAAGGGAATCCTCCTGGGAGTTCTCATATCTCCTCGGAGCCTATGAAACTTTGATCTATCCTCCTTAACTCATGGAACATGTATGTCAGTCCTATAATATGTCTCTCTCTCCCATCTAAATATGAGAAGGCATATTTTCTTAATGAAAGTCTCTAAGCCATTGACTCTCTCTAAGATCGAGCTCACTCTGAGTTTGCATTCTCCCTCTGAATCTTGACTCCCTTTGAGTTATGATCTCATATGGACTATACTAGGAGTTTTCTCCTCCCTATTGGATCCTGAGCGCTGAATCCCTATGAAATATATCTCCTTTTGAGCTGGTACTTGGTGGGGATGTTTGCCTCACCACTAGTGGAACCATCTTCTCCCCCTCATGATATGGATCATCAATTCCATATATCTACATTCTCTTTGCATCCTACAAAGTATCACAGGACCATGTTGCTTTCTTCCTGGTCACTGCAACAATTTTGGGTAGGCCCTTCTAGCTCTACTGACTCTTCTTGATGATATGAAGAGTGACCAACTGAACTAGAGGGGTCTATACAGTCATATTTGAATCCTTCTGATCCTTATAATCAATATCCATATGAGATACTCTGTATCCCGCAAAATTAACCTTCTTGCCAAGAGGTTTTGACTTTGTCCTCTTCTCCTTCATTACATGGATTTGTACAGTCATGTACACAACTCTATGTCTGGATAATACGATCTATGTCTCAGCTAGGAACCATCTAATATACTTCCTCCTGCAACCCTCATTATATCTCCCTCTTAGAGCTATCACCTATGACCTATCTGGAACAACAACAATAACAAGGGAAATAAATATACATGAATAATACTCTTATAATAGGAACAATAATAAAAACAAGAACATGAACAATATTCATAGTATCTCCTTCTCAGAGCTATCACTTGTGACCTTCCTGGAACAAAAGCCAAAAAATACATTAACAAGAAATAAGGGAAACACTCTTCAACACTCTTCTAGTGTTGTGACCAATCATTCCTCCATGGTAACCTACCCGAAATAAGAACAAAGAACAACAACATCTCCATGGTAACCTCCATGTAATTTACAATATAACATGTCTGGAATAAGGTCAACAACCAAGAACATCTCCTAGAGGAGATCAATTTATCTTGTAAACAAGTGCATCATTAATATTGAACAATGAGATTTTACTTAATGATCATCATACGAACAATATTCAAGTGTTACTAAAAATTTGATAGCAATAACATTAATAGAACTTTAAATACTTTTGTTCTAGTTACAACACTTACTTAGGCTATAGCAGTATAAAATATCAAACATGATATGAAAACCTGGAGTTTAACTATTTTTTTTCCCATTTGAGTTGTTCTATAGTGTATTAGACATCATCATTGTTGCCTCCAAATCTTGGTCTTCCTCTAAGTGCACTAGATCTAAGATCCCTTTGGATCTACTCTCACTTCTTAGATAAATGTCCTTTTGCCAAGTGTACGTCTCCTACAAACACCCTCATATTTTATACAAGTACACCATCCATATTTTTCTTCTAATCTAATACATTACATCAATAAGAAAAAGTTAGAAATCTGAATCAGAAGGCTAAATGTCCAGGAAAATGTCAACAAGCCTAAAAACCCTAAAAATTCAATTTTGACGGAAAGTCAGTTTGAGAGATGTAGCAGGTGCTCTAGGGAAAGGAGAGTTGATATATGATGGAATTTTCCCCCAAAAAATTATAATAAGCACTCAATGATCTTGACAAGTTTATGTTTGTGTAGTGGAAAACTACAATGACAAATCTCACGATCTTCCTTCCAGTGGTTAGATTGTTTTGAAGAAACCTTCTTTGATCCCATGTTAGTTTTTCATTAGTTTCGTTAACATTAGGTTTACCATAGAATTGTTATCTTCTTTTACCATTAAATAATAATATTCTAAAATATATAAGAAACAGATAAACAAGCACAAGAAGACACAAATATTTGTCTTGGGAAAACCCAAAACTCGGGGGAAAAACCCAACCAACTTTTCTTAGAGAGAATCTTTCCAATATTCCAATACAACCATGAACAAGATCTATTCACAAGAGAAAACCAATAATGAAGAAACCTTAATTAAAAATAATTATATTCTTATTTCCAAACCCTAGCGAGTTTATACCACTGAGTAGCACCACAAAAATGGCACAATATAGGAACATTAATAGATTAATATAATGCACCACAGAACTGGCACAACTGGCAACTGGTAACAACAACTGCAACTGCAACTGCAATTGTAATTGTAACTGTAACTACAACTGTGACTACAAATGAAACTGGCACGAAGAAACTAGAAAACACCACACAACCTTAGCGCAACTCCTTTATAGGTAGCACACAAGAGAAACCACCAAGATCTACCAAGAATATCCTTCCCTAAGTGGGGCGCACTCTCCAAGAGAACCATAAACTAGAAATAGCGAAACTGTTGCAACTGTGACTGCAACTACCTAGTGTGCACTCCAGAAGGAGAATTGTCTAACTGTACAAATAAATTAACCCAGACTTGTATTTATACTAATCTAGGCATGTGTATGGGGCCAACTTCTTATTTTGGGTCTTCAAATTTCCTTTATTATTTATGTGGGCCGACTTCTCTTCCTGGAAATTATATTTCCACTTTATTATTATTTTCTATGGGCTGACTTCTATTCTGTGATCTTCTATTTCACCTTATTCTTTTCCAGAGTGTTATTCAACTGTTCAATGGTATTCCTTTGACTTCTTAGAATCTTCTTCTTCTCTAAGAAAAGTTGTCCAAGAGGGAATACCTCTCGCAACTACCAAAAAATCAACAATTTTACCTTCCTAAACCATTTCCTTTCAATTCCATATTTGATTGACATTGTATATATTTATTTCTGGTCATTATAGGGCATAAATATATCCCAACATTTGAAATTTTTGGCTGTAGAAAATTTTGGGTTTTGACCCTAGGGGGATTTGAACCCTAATTCTGCAAAAATAATTTCCATTTTTCTGGAAATTAAATTTACAGTTTTAAGGAAATTAAATTTACAGTAGAAGGCTCCTAGGCTTAGTAAACACTCATATCTTGTTTCCCTACCCTTCTCACCCACTAATTTATTGATCCAGTGCATTTTTGAGGCCCCAAAAGACCATTTTCCTTCTTTTGTTGTGTTTTGCAAGTCTGATTTGTCAGAAAAGAGAGGACATTACTCATTTTCATCCAATTTGGTCAAGTTACTCTCATATACAATTATCCATAAAAGTGGTGACAACACTCCCCTTCTCTCTTGTACTTCATTTCATTATTATTTTTGGAGAGTAAGGGTAAATTAGCTTGTTGTTCATTCACTTAATTTTCTTCAATATATTTGATTTCAACTAGCTATTAAAATAATTAACTCCTACCCCTTCGCCATAGCCCACTAGTTAATGCATTGATCTACTAATCAATTGGGTAAGGTAATTGTGTTGTGTGATAGGGAAGCCTCCCAAATCCTTTCGTGAGTGGGATTTGGGCTTGAATAGTGAGAGGATAGGTGTTTTGGTGACATTGGGCACATATCCCTTATGTTTCTCCCATAGTAGTCTAATACCTTGTAGGACGACTAGTTTGGGCAGTAACAGGGTGGATTTCAAAAATTTTCAGGTAAAAAAACGAATTTAAGGTTGAGGGGGCCTAAAAAACTTTAAATTTTTGCCTCCAAAAGGTCTCCTCATATTGGTCTCTTTCATCTATCTCTCATCCAAGTTTCTTCTCTTCTAATTCAATTATTCTTTCTTGCCTTCATTACTTTTTCCTATAATCTTTTCGTTCTTTCTTCCAATTGTTACTTGTGATGGAAGATATTTCCAAATGTTGTGTGGTTCCAATCCTTAAGTTGGAAATTCAATGTATTTATCTTTTTTTAGAGTTCTACCATTTTGTATTGGCTTTGAGATTTCTTGGCTATCCACCATCTTTGAATATTGTCCTTAAATTCAGGTTGAACAAACCACATGTTCTCAAATCTGAAAGGGGTGTTTCAAGACCTGGCTTGTTGTAAACCTTGTAAGAGAATTGGCCTATGATATAGATATTTTCTTGGAAGGGTATGGACATAAATTAATATGTTTAGATTCATATTGATGCACATGAATATATATTTTTTCTTTCAAAATTTGAATATTTTATTTAGTTTTTGTTCAATCGATGTTTTAGTCCGATTTTTCTTCGATCTGGTCCTGTTTCACATTTTTGGGGTCAACCGGTTTGGTACGGTTTTCGGTTTTGATAACATTGATAAAAAAAAATATGAGAAGAAACTTATATTGATCGAATAAATATCTAGGAATTCAATTTCAAGTTGTATTCGGTTAAGCTACCTCCTAAAAAAGTACTCAATTATCTCAAACAACTAAGTTTTTTCCACCAAATTAAATTTCCTATATACATAACAACTTAAAATTGCATGGCTGAAAATGTTTACCCTACTATCAAAGAATAATTCATAGCTTGAATGTAATGCATGAGATAAAAATTTCCAAATGACATTAATGAAATAGATCATGGAAAATTTAAAGCAACTATTCTCCATAACATGCATACACCTGCACCTTCAGGCTTCATATAATCAAACATCAGCTGAAACGTGTAGTTCAAGGCACTCATTTTCAGAAAGTACATAAAGTATTGAGTCCTAAAGAGGGATATTTTTTTGAAAAGGTATATTACAATGTTATTGAAAATAGGTATCACCTCAAGTCACTAGGAATGGCTCCAAGCCAATTCTAGCTTGACCATTTTTTTTTTCATTGACCAGAGGTGGTTTTGGTCAAGACCGAAGTGATTGGATATTCTGGCCAGAAATGTTCCTCAGTGGAACCATTCCAAAATATGATCAACATCTATCATATTTAGGATGAAATTTGAGTTTAATTCTATTAACCTATACCTTTCAGACTTAGAGAGGAAAAATTATGGTTGTCATCATATGTAGGTAGTAACTTTGGTTTCTAGAATGAATTGAACATTCTAGTTATTTTTCTTTGCAAGCCTTGAATGTCATATAACAATTATCTGAGAAAAATATCAATACTTTTAGGCAGAGGAAACTCGTCAACAAAATGGACCCCTGAAGCTAAATTTATTTTGTTCATATCTGGAAATATTCGGTGCAAGATCTGTTGCCACATTTTAGTGAATTTGTATTTTGTGAACTGTTATGGGAAAGTTTGGGATTTGATGATGAAGTTCAAGGACCTACTAATTATCAGTGGAAGAACTAGTGCAATTACATTATTACAAATAAAATGTTGCAATCCTCAAATGAAGGTGTTAGAAGACAAGATCTTAGTCTACAACTTGCATAATCTAGGACATTTTCAATGACTCATAACCTAGGGTAAAGTTCATTTTTCCACAACAGCTTCAATACAATTGGAGATTTAGGTTGACTAAGTAAATTGATGCTTGGTGCTTTCTCTGGATAACAGTTTTTTCATTCAAAAAATGTAAAAATTCCAACCCATCCCTAGATGATTGTTGTCCTTATTATCTCAATTAAATAACTAAATTGTTGAACTTAATTAATTTAGAAATTAAATTCAGACCATAACATCAATCACACAATAGTTAGAAATTAAATAGTGGAAGCTTAAAATGGTTTCACACATAAACATGTAATTTCTCTTTCAAATAAGATTTTCATTCCTTCAAAAAACATACAAGGTAACCTTCACAATCTACTACAAACAAACAACTGCATAGTTATCAAAATCACCCTAAACAAGGTGTATGGTCTTCCTGAGAAACAAAAAAAAATAACATGTTGTACAACTGTATAACCTTGATGTACATAATGTATGACTTGTTTGTACAACTGTATGGACTTCCATGTGACTGTACATTCATGTTTGTATGATTGCACATAACTTCTCTGTATGATTATGCGTAATTGTTTGTATCTCCCTATACAACCTTTGTTTTCTTCCCTAAATCGCCTCTTTCTTGGATCCCTGCTCTCTCTCTTTATCCTAGTTTCTCAACCTCATCTGAATGTGTGTGTCAGAACTCTCTATCTTCACCTATCTTTATACTTTTCACTAAAATATTAATCTACCAAAACCCTAATTGTTGGAATACTAAGAGGGGGGTTGAATTAGTATGAACACTTCTTACCAATTTCAATCACAATATATAATCTTAAACTTTATCAACATTATATCATTTATGATTGCATTCAATATATCATGAGCATATAACCAAAAGTAGTACCATTCAAAAATATCAGATCAGATGCATAATGCACCAAAATTTACGTGGAAACCCAAATAGGAGAAAACCACAAAATTCTTATATATATATATATATAAGAATACATTCATAGGAAGCACCAACTTCCAAATTCTCCAGCACCAATTGGAAGGAGGCACCAACCCCCTAATTTACAGGCACTAACTCGAAGGAAGCACCAACTTTCTGATTTCTTCAACACCAACTAGAAGGAGCCTACGACCCCCTGATTTACAGGCACCAACTTGAAGGAAGCTACAACTCCTAGAGTTCTCCAACACCAACAAAAATGAGGCTATAACCCCCTTTCCTTGCCCCATCCTACCACCTTGAAAAATAAGTGTAGACTCAATGTCACTACCACTGATACTATCATTGCCAATGTCACCATTACATCAACCAACCGGTCACTGTCATTGTCACATCAACCAACATGTTACTGTCACTATCACATCAACCTGTGACTACCACTGCAACATCAACCTTTCACCGACGATCAACCAATCATCCAACCTGTCATTGTCTCTATCACTAATATACCATCACCAACCAACTGTACCCATATCCACTCACATGGATACCAAAACCATCACCAAACCATGTACATCAATCATCAACCATGTACATCAACCTATATCAACCGTGCATCAAACATGTATCATCCTGTACCATACCATGGACATCAACCTGTACCATACCATTCATAAACCATGTACCATACCAAGTACATCAACTGTGCATCAAACATGTACCATCTCATGCATCAATCGTATGATATGTCTCAATCATTCCATACACCATGTACCATGAGATATCATCAATGAACTGCCAAGATATCCAAGATATCAATATAGCCAAGATGTGATACTAATCAATGTACCATAACATCACTAATGTGTACCTCAACATGTAGCAACATCACCAATACATGCACCTCATATATGTACCACTATATTATACCAAGTGTGTACCAAAACTATGTACCAACAACACAAAGATGTGTCTCTAGCATATGCCCAAATCACCATACCATACCTCAAGAATGTACCATATCACTAAGATATGTCAAACAA
>SNQJ01S0222493.1:0-14946 GCA_010110895.2 Picea sitchensis
GATTAATGTCCCTCCCATCAACCTTGAATGCCTTTTAATGCGCTGGGTTGGCAACTGCTGCGGGCACGAGCCGAGCACATGGCTCCGTGCTCCGCTGGCCTCCTCCCGCGCTCGCAGGTCGCCAAGTGGACCGCATTACCACCCCGATCGGGGACGTGATTAGATTGAATTATTAATAGTACTAGGTTTTTGATTTAGATTTAGTAATAATACTAGGTTTTTCGATAATATTAATATAAGGTCTAGGGTTAGAGTTAGATTGAATTATTAATAGTACTAGGGTTTCATGTTATTTATAAGTGATTATAAGTTTAGTTTGAAATGATTTTAGTTTCGTTATTTTAGTTTAAGAATTAATTTTAGTGGTTATAGTTCCTAAGTATAAGATTGTGTAAAACTTTTAAATGGATTTAAAATGATTGATTATCAAGTGTTAGATTGATTTTAAATGATTTAGTGATAGTACTAGGGTTTTTTAAGGATTTAGAATGATGTGATAGGGTGAATCTAGGCTTTCTATAGGAATTAGGGTTTCATAAAACCTAATTCTTGAATAAAACAAAATACCTAGACCTATATATATATATATATATATATATAACTTTAAAACCTAATTATTAAAACAAACATAATACTTAGACCTAGCTTATTTAACATTATCAAAATGATTCACAAAAAACATAACTAATACACAATCATACACAATCTTACACTAATTTATCCTATAGAAACCCTAGATTCACCCTATCACATCATTCTAAATCCTTAAAAAACCCTAGTACTATCACTAAATCATTTAAAATCAATCTAACACTTGATAATCAATCATTTTAAATCCATTTAAAAGTTTTACACAATCTTACACTTAGGAACTATAATCACTAAAATTAATTCTTAAACTAAAATAACGAAACTAAAATCATTTCAAACTAAACTTATAATCACTTATAAATAACATGAAACCCTAGTACTATTAATAATTCAATCTAACTCTAACCCTAGACCTTATATTAATATTATCAAAAAACCTAGTATTATTACTAAATCTAAATAAAAAACCTAGTACTATTAATAATTCAATCTAATCACTATTATTACTAAATCTAAATAAAAAAACCTAGTACTATTAAAAATTAATCACTAAAATTAATTCTTAAACTATAATAACGAAACTAAAATCACTTCAAACTAAACTTATAATCACTTATAAATAACTCTTAAACATGAAACCCTAAGTACTATTAATAATTCAATCTAACTCTAACCCTAGACCTTATATTAATATTATCAAAAACCTAGTATTATGAAGTATTATTAATAACCTAATTACCTCATTTACTAAAACGCTAAAATTGAATTGAATTTTTAGTTTCAGAAATATGACATTACAGCTAGCCGACCTAATTACAAATCTCAAAACTATCCTGCATCTACTATTAATTGACGAAGATCAACAAGCTTTGTAACTGACGATTAGTCCTGATGATGAATCTCGATTCGGATTCGAAACGTCAATGACAAAAATGACACCAACTGTGGATTATCCGACAATTAATCTTGAAACTCCTCACCACAGAAATCTGAAAAATTAGAGAAAATATGTCGAGATAATATTGCAGAGGTTTAATATGCAGGAATGTAAACTGGTCAAGGTCCCTATTCATGTTGGTGTAAATCTATATGTGGATCAGTGTCCCAAGACACAAGAAGAGGAGGAGGACATGTCTCATGTTCCATATGCGAGTGTAGTTGGTAGTTTGATGTATGAAATGGTATGTACTAGACCAGACATTGCAAATGTAGTGGGAGTTTTGAGAAGGTATATGTCAAAACCAGAGAAGGAGCACTGGCAACAATAAAAAGGGGTTTCAGGTATTTGCGTGGCACTACTAGCTATGGATTGTGATACCAAGGAAGACCAGGATTGGACAAAGTGTTGGACATACATGGATTTGTGGATGCATACTGGGATTGAGATTTGGATCAAAGGAGATATACAAGTGGGTATGTGTTTAACCTGTTTGGAGGAGCAATCAGTTGGATAAGAAAAATAAGGTCTGCAGTGGAAATTTAAACTACAGAATATGAATACATGGCATCCACTCATGAAAGAAAGGAATAATTATAGTTACAAATATTGTGTTTAGGTATTGGGTTGGTAAATCAAGCTGTAAGGATAGATTGTGACAGTCAGAGTGCAATTTTTCTGGCGAAGAACTCGTCTTATCATTCAAAGAAAAATCATATTGATGTTCAATATCACTTTGTGAGAGACATGGTTGAAGTAAAGAAAGTGTTTTTGATGAAGGTGGAAACTTTGAAGAATGTTGCAGATTCATTAAAAAAATATATGAGCATTGAGAAGTTCTCTTGGTGTAGACGATATATGGGCATTGATGCCTTGGATTGTTGACTATGTAACCCTATAACCCCCTGTATGCAAAGAAAACAACAAGTGGGAGGATATTGGGTATGTGTTATATTCCTTACACGACTAGCCATAGTGTCTACTACGTTGCGTCGGGTGCACAGGGGTTTTTGTGGGAAGGGGGTTGCAAGGGGGTGATATCACCCCTTCACGGGGGTTCAAGGGAAGCACCCCCGAGAAATGTTTTTTCCTCGAGAAATGTGTCACCTTTTTTGTCTCGTTTTCTGTGTCTCCTCGATTTGCATGTCCATTGTTGGGCGATTTTTCGGCACATGGTTTTTTGCCGATGGTTTACTATTTCCAGTTAAGGAATTAGGGTTTTTGACTAACCCAGATCATTTGGTTAGGGTTTTGGATGTTGTTGGCTCCTATATGTATATTGTATTGTAAACAATGTATGATGTGAATGAATATAGAATATATTGGTTTTCCCGGTTTGGGTTTCCAGGGGAAAAATATATGTGTAATGTGTGTATTTTCCATTGTATATTTTTTGTTCTTTTAATGAAAATCTATTTGCAGTAAATAATTGTACAAGGTTAAAATCTACAAAAACCAAGGTATTCCATCACCCTTCCCCTTTGAATTGTATTTTCCCTTATGCAATCTAGCTTAAAAAAAAGGGATATGCCTTTTTCATGGCATCCTCTATCTCCCATGTAGCCTCCTCAATATCAAAGTGATTCCAATGCATCTTCACCTATTTGATGGCTCAATTCTGAAGCATTGTTACTTTCCTATTAAGGATGCTCAAGGGATCTACCTAGAACTCCCCCTCTAGTTCCACCCAGAACATATCCCAATCAATCAGAATGTTAGAATCATGTACATGTTTCGTAAGCAAGGAAAGATGAAAAACATTGTAAGAATTATTTTTCAAGGTCAATGAAAGTTTATATATAACTAGACCTATCCTATTTAAAATCTCAAATGGCCCACAACCAAATGCTTCCAACATAGCATAACTCCCAAGATTTAAATAAATCTTCCTTGGTTTCACTCTAAGGTAAACATGATCCTTAAATTTAATTTCTCTATACACGGTGTTCTTATCTACGTAACATTTTTTCTTGTCTTGGGTTTCCTTCAAATTCTGCCTAATCCTATCAACCTCTTTCTCCATTTTCTTGAACATTTCTAGCCCAAGTAAAATTTTGTTCATTGGGTTATCCCAACTTATAACAAGAGTGTTGAAACTTCTTCCATACAAAGAATCAAATGGAATCATCTTTAATGATTCTTGATTCCCATTGTTATATTCAAACTCCATAAGGTGAAGATAATCCTCCCACATGGATGTTTTTTCCATCACATACATGCAAAGCATGTCTTCGGACATTTGATTTACTCTTTCAATCTTTCCATTTATGTACATATGGTAAGAAGTATTGAAATTCAACTTGGTGTTAAATTGATAGAGACCCCCCAGGTCTATTTCTCACAGGTGCAGAGTTATAAGTAAAATCTATTCTATCTCCAAGATCAAGTTGCTTTCAATTTCATTATAGGGGCCCAATTCCCTCTTTTAGCATAGTCCAGAATTCTCTGTTGATCCACCAGTCCCTATTTTGACATGAGATCATGGGATAAAACCATGGTCTAATCATCTCCTTTAACGTCTTTGAATCCTCTCGCACTAAGCTCCTTTATCTTTATAAGACCAAGGCTTATGACCTCAGTCTAAGCCTCGAGAATTTTTTTGATACGCATTGAATGTTCATCGTATATCTCTTATTCCAATCGATGGTTGGATCTTTAGTTCACCATTGATTCGTTCTAATGATCGATGGTGGATCTTCTAGTTCCATTGTGTCACTCGTTCTGATGGTCCTTGATCTATGTTTTTCGACGCATGACTGCCACCTATATCAATCCTAGGATGTCGGGACTTTATGCCCTTCTCATCAAACCAAAAATCCTGAAGGTCACAGTCCACAATGATATAGACAGTTGATCCTGTTGGTTATCAATTGTCACAATCTCTTCCTCTACAATATTCTTCAATGATGGATGACCGTCGATTTGGATCACAGATCCAATCTGGACTGTTGATTATCCTTTAATTATAGTTCAACTCATGACATGGACCACCACATAAGTTTGATCAATATGGAACCTTTCTTCCATGTGTATTCCCCAGAGTGGGTCTCTAACGTCAGCCTGGCGTATCTCAGTCTTGACGAGGGTCATCGATATACAAAATCAATACCTAATCTTCGTTTTCTTTAAAGGTTTTCCATGAAAACCATGTATCATGGGACCTAGTATCCATGTGTCACTTCCTAAATGAAATTTCTTACATCGGCATGATGTTTTTCATCATTATGACCTTGGTAATTTTAGGTCTTCCAACACCTTAAAACCTCCACTGCCTACAGTCCACTATAATGAGAATCCTCGATCTAATTCTGGAGTGAACAATCACGATTTCACCATATTTAAGTACAGACTATGGGGAATTTGGACTATCAATCTGGAAACTTTATCCAAAATCTAATCTCCACTGTTGATAACTATTAGACGTGGATAGGTCATCTCAACCTTAACTTCCTCGTACTTTCTAACTCTCAATACATTGTTATTTTTTGATATGGATTTGAAGAGGATGTCGACCCTCCAATGTTTTGGCTCTGAAACAATGGGATTAAGTCTTGATTCGAGGTAATCGACGATCAAAACTTGACCTTGGCCTCGATCAAACGGTCATAAAAACTCATCCTTATGAGGTATCGTTAGCACGATCTCTTCCTCTATTATATCGCTTGTCGATGGATCATCATTGATCCTTTCAGTGATCGATGATCGATCTTCTCCTTTTTTGGAATGTGACTCCTCCTTGTCGTTTAAACATGTAACACTCACTTTCATTGCGCCCGAACCTGCACAACAACTCTATGAGAGTCTGATATGGGATTTGATATCCTACCAAGAGACACAATGAAGGGAATACATAATATTCACACTGACACATAGAACTAATAAACATAGGAATTCTATTAATGAATCTCTATACACAAATTACACAAGCTCTTCTTGCCTTCTCTTGGCCTAATTTACATTTAATTCACCTTTTTGCCAAAATTTTCCTTCTCCACTCAAATCCTCTCTCTAATATGATTCCCTCTAATATGATTAATCTCAATGCCCGTAGGCCTATAATAAAACAATAGGAATTTGAAACCAGAACTGGTTCAGATCCACAAAATCCTCATTTTGACAACTCATAGGATCTTTCAGATCCATAAAACACTCAAGAGGCCTATAAGTCACCCTAATACCTCTCTAAATATTACAAATTATCGAACTCTATTAACAAAGGAAGATTCAACTATGTTTCAATGTCAACAAATTCTCTCTCACACAAGGATTCTAGAACAAAGGAAATTACAATAAGTTTAAATTAGGGAACCCACTCCCTCAGTAAAATCAAAGATCCCTAGGCCTAATCAACAAGGTTTTTTTGGGAGGGAAAATGCTCCTGCATCACCAATCCTATAAAAATTCGTTTTCAAAAAGAAAAGGTAACCCTTGAATGCCCATTGATACAATTTTCATAGGCATCTCGTGCAATCTCAAAATTCCTCTCATGAAATTTTTTGCAATGTCTATTGCCTTATGAGTATACTTTATGGAAATAAAATGAGCAACCTATTGAGGGTCCTAAATCCCTTTAACTCAACAACAGGAAACAATCTCTCCACAGAGGCCCAATTAGACTCTGTAGCATTTAATGGTGGAATGGTTTTCCAGATCTTGTGATTCGACCAATTAATCGATGGGATTTTCGTTTTCTTGTGAAGGCTTCTCCTTTAGTTCAGACTTTCTCTTTTTGTATTTTGTATTACGTGGGACCGATATGAGATAAAATCCGGTATAAACCAACTAGGTAACAAAGTGGGAATAAGATTAACTACTGGAGAAAAGGCTGAGCTTGGGATAACCCTTTCGCTCTAGCATGCATACAATGATTTTCTACCACAGACATAGTACTAATACATTAACTGTGTTGGTATTCCAATTACTGACTGAGATACAATTTATCAAAAGAAAACATGCATGTGATAAATGATGGAAAGTAATAATTCACTTAACTCTAATCATCAATCACATAATAACACAACGATTTATCTTCATCATTAAAGACAAGAACTATAAAACATTGAATGAGATAACTTTTCAACATATTTTGTAGCTCTTACTCATTACAACATCCATTCATGAGACGAAATAAGAAATAATTCTTCTCCACATTCAATCATAGATGATTTTGATGAAAAACACTAACTTGTCTCTGGTCCTAAACATGACTTCTCAATTAAAGGCAACTCTGAAATAGTTCTTTACAAAACAAAAAATGAGGGTCTTTGCAACAACCATCGACCCTTGCTAATAGGTCAATCCTCCTATTTATAGCATACTATTAACTAAAAATAACTATTAATGTGCAACTAAGTAAAACAAAAACTTGCCACATGGCGCTTTCTTCTATTAGTTTTTCTAAGAGTCATCTCCGGATCTCACTTAAGTGGGTGACTGTTCTTGTACTCCGACCACTTGACGAATAGATCCTCGCATGTGTTGGCATACCAGAATCTATGATGTTCCATTGGGGCTGAGTGAATCTCTCTTATCTCTACTTCTTGTGCCCGATACTTGACTATTCTGGCACTTAACTGTTGTAACATAACCCAAGATTTGATTGGGTGCTCCATGAACTGTCACACCTGACCCAGCCCCATGTCTATCACCTTTACTATTTCCTTGGACCATGATGAGTCTTGCTCGGCGTGTGACTCCACTATGTTGCGCAAGTCAACAAAGTCATCGGGTGTGCCAAAATCAAGGAGCCTGATGTCTTTCATTACTCAGTTGATTTTGATCCAACTTTTCTTTCACTTGGTCCACTTCTCTTGGATTTCCTGATGAGGTTCCTGAGCCATTTTAACCCAATATTTGATTGATTTCCTTATGCGGTCTATGCTGCTTTCCCTTAACACCCGGATGTAGTGCTCTTCGGCGTCTCGGTCCTTTTGCACCACACTGATATAGTCAATCCTTTCCATGGCTTGGTCTGCTTTCTCGTACCGCCTCTCCATATCTTTGCATGTGGCCAACGCCATGAGGGTGTCTTCTTGTAGCTCGGCTATCCTTGCAGTCAATAGGTGTCATTCATATGTAAACTTGCTATAGGCCTCCTTTAATTCACTCCTTAGGTACACCACAGCCTGTGTGGTTTCCTGGTAATATTTCTCCAAGTAGCGCAAATGTTCCAATTCTTTCAAAGAAGCCTCCAACTCCTCTTCATCCCTTTTTTCTTTGTCCAGGGTGGCATCTTTGATTTCCATCGCTGCGCCGATAAGTTTGGACGTCTTGGCATTCTCTGTGTTGATCAGATTTTCCTCTGTGGTGATGAGGATGGAGTGATCTAGAGTGATCCTCCTCTTCTTGGTGGTCCTTTTCATAATAGCNAAGAAATGGCGTGTATGTCAGCGACTTCATCTATGGGTTTAGGGATTTGTTGATCTCCCCAGGTAAGCATATTTCCCAGGCTCCTGATGGTATATATTTGTTCAAGACCAGGGCCTTGAAATTCTTCCCTATGTTGTAAAGTCTCATCTTCTGTTTGTTGTTCATCGAGAATTTGAGTATCGATTGAAATTGAGGCATTAGGGGCAGGCTCGATAATTACTTGATTATCGGTCATTGAGATGTCGATTTCTTGTCGTGGAGCTTCTCCCTTTTGTTCGACCATCTCTGGCTCATCCTTGGGACTATCTGCTTGGGTCTTCGATGCATTGGGAAACTCAGTGTCTAAGACATTCTCGAATTCTTATTCATTCTGTGGAAGCCCCTGAATTCGAGCGTCGGGAGCTGGGGAAGATGTCTTCTCTGGCTCTTTTTCCTCTATGATATGTACAGGGGTCACAAGGGATACCTTCAGGTTCTCTTTGTCATCATGGATGTTTATTAATTCATGGAGGGGGTTTGATGCACTTGTTCCCACTAATACCCCAACTGTCTCTGGCTGAGCTGAAACACCCACCGGTGATCCGACCTGCGGCGTTGTGATTTCAGGGTCATCTAACCCGACAATTTCATCAATGTCTATCAATTCATGGCCTCTTGGGCCTATCTGGATTTCATCTGGGTTGTCGGCAGGGACCCCTGTCATGCCTATGAGGTTTGGGTCATCTTGCAACTAGTCAATTATCCGTCGCGCTTGTTCTGTCATGAGTAACACTCTCTCCCGTGCATCCTGCATCATAGGGAAACCTCTATCTTGCACTAGGGATACCAGGGGGACCTCTGCTGCTTTAGCCTCTATCATTTCTTATCTGGATCTAAGGTCCCCTTGAGCCAATTGTTCTATGATCATCGCCTGTTCATCTAGGCTCAGGTATTTGAAACTGGTTATTTTGGGGTCGGGCATCCTTGCCACCACTTCGTCCCAGTCCTAGGCATTTTTTGTGAAGACTTCATCTTCAAATTTGTCGTGGGAGTATGGCCAGCAGGACGACATTTGCGAGGCATGTTTCAAGACCAGACCCTTTGGATTGTTCTTGCAGAATCAATCGATCTGGAATCTGAAATCTAATTGGATCAACCCTTCTTGTTTGACTTGAGCGGTGTCCTTCACCATGTAGATCCCTACACGGAAACCATAAGGTATGAACGCCCTTTTCTTGTACTTGATTAGAGTGGCGTTGTAGCCTTGTAGGATGGTCTAGTAGCATATCTGTCCCACTACAAGCCGATTAGGGAGATGCCCTGGAAGGAGATGAGGTGCTCCAGTGGCCCTGAACAACCTGATGTAGGTATTACGCTCGTCCAAATACCAGTGGCCGACCTTTGATATCATCTTTTTGGTTGTTGTTGATAGTCTCGGGCATTCTTTCTTGAAAAGAATAAAATAAATACATGCGATGAATTCATCGCAGATGAGGGAGTAGGATTTTTTGTACCTGTTCTCCCATAAGATGATGAAATATATGTGGATAGAGAGTTCTGTGAAGTGCCAACTTAGGTTCATTCTGACAAAGATGTTTTTGGCACACATGACATCCAGTAAGTATGAAGCCATGTAGAAGGATGGTGTCTCTCCTTCCTTCGGCATCTGAGCTTGTTGTATGCAGATGTTCAGTTTCTTAGAAATGATGGCTCCCCAATTGAAGCCGCTCTTGAAAATGGCCACTGTGTAAGCTAGAGGCATCCATGGCCCGAAAAATCTAGAGCAGTCTTTCTCCCCGTACAATATAAAGATGAGAGCCATTAGGTAGATGTATGGCTCCCTTAAGTTGAAAGTATGGTACCATCCGAAGGTCTAGTTGGTGTATTTTTTATCTTCTTTCCACCATGAGGCTATCACCCGGCTGGTATCGTGGCACTCATAGAATTTTACAACGAAATCAGTGTTCAGTCGCTCCTCAGGGTCTCTACACTTATAATACTTATGGAACTCCACCGGAAGGAACACCCCGACACACCCACCATTGTCGTCGTTGATCAAGAATTTTTGTGTGTTTGTGTGGTCAATGAGCCACTTTAGGAATTCAACACAGAGAAAGAAAGAGGTTTTGCTAGCCACCATATGTAGGTATGAGCGTCTGATATTTGGGAACACTTCGTCATTGAGTGCTCTAACATCAGGATCGTTGTGTGGGATGTATTACAGGTATTCCTCCTGGTTGATTTTCTTAAAGAGCTCTCCCCAATGCGGGAGTGTCGTTTTGGACCATGTTCTTGCCTCTGTTTCTCCAAAGGCCGGAGGTTGAACGAAAGCTTTCTTTGTCAATGTTTTGATGAATGAATCTGGTCTTTTCATGAATTCCAATTGTCTTGCGACCCCTGGAGAGGAGCATTCACCTAATTCTGGTTCTTTCAGCTTCGACGCCCTTAGCGATCGTCTAGTGGTTGGATTTATTGGAGGCAATTTTCCTGCAATCGAAATAAATCTTTAGAGACTGCGTATAGAGAAGCACTGGATAAAATATATATACATGAAGTGTAAACATGAAAAATCCACAGACTGGTACATACAAGTAAAGCTTGCTAAAACTGGTTATTTGATACTCACGGGATCTCTGCAGCTCTTGAATTGTTCGTCTCGTTTCTCCAGATGCTCTAAATTTCCTAGCGTGCAAAATGATTCTGCTTCCCCCAACTTGAGAGGATTTAAACGAATGAAGAACTTACCGTGTCGTGTCAACCATTGAATTTAGGTGATAAGTGAAAATCAAACAAATCTGTCGCTGAATCTCTACAACTTAAATTCATCATGGGTTAAAGACGGAGGCACAGAGGGTGATGTGGTCTATCAAGGATTTTAAATGGTTGTTTTGATTGACACACAGGGTAGCAACTAATGTGGGATTTGGTATTAATTAGTCCCTTAAATTCTCTAAATCTAATCGTATCTAGCGCTAAAACGTCCCATCGTGTCGCTTTCTCAGTGGGTGGATCGAGGATCGGGGGTGTGTTATGAAATTTTTAGTTGATGTCTCTTGCAAAAGATATGATGCCTATCAATATCATCGTACAATTTTGACATGGAAAAACTGACTCGAAGGTGTGACTTGGACCTAGGTAACCAAGAATGACTTGGGCTAAAACTAGACTGTACGGTTCTCCAATATGGAAAAGACACGTGGAATTGAAGATAGGTGGCTTAATCCATGTGTATCAATCAGAGTTGGGGTTTTAATTAAGTCATTTGGTTTAAAACATACCTTAAAGTGCTGATGCCGAAATGTATCTGGGATCGACGATCGATGATACCTATCACATGTTTTTCTATGGATTAGATTCCTAGAAAAAGTCCTGATGCCAAAGTGCATCGGGGATCAACGATCAGGGGAACTCTTTATCATGGTCAGAATGATCATTGCAATTCTTTTAGGTCTTCCCCGATTCCTATAAGAGCATCGAGTATCAGATATCAATGATATCATTTCCTTCCTCGTTAACGTCTAATCCCTTTGTCTTTTACCGATATTGAAGAGGAGTCAACCATTGACGATATCCTTATGAAAAAATTTGGCACAAACCAAACTTACTTCTGTTGATGCCAATGGAGATTGACGCTTGGTGACTAGGGTTTCCTGAGTGGCTCTTTTGTTTATACGAATTCCTTCTAATGTCGAATCTTGATTGCGTCAGGTGAAGTGTTTTGGTTGTTGATTCTTTTAGTGTTGAGCCTTTTTTTAATTCATTGGGTTTCATAAAGTTAAACAAAATTGAATATCTAATGAGAGTCAAGAGAACAAGCAAAGACAACATTTTCACAAAAAATGAAATTGAAGAAGACAATGCAAAGATCAAGTGGTACCCAAAAAGTAGAAAATTGACATAGTTTTTTTTTTTTTTACGGTGTGTTGAATGCTCAACAAATGGATACTTACTGGGAGAAATAAGAATCTATGTTCCTTCCTCGGGTTAGGCTGATGCAAAAGCTGGTTAAGAACTTAACTTGTTTTATTAGAGCTTCCTTTACCCTTGCATTTGGAATTTCCCTAGTTGATGCATCTAGGCCTACTTGTGGGGTTTTTTAACCTTTTATTCCGACTTCGTTTCCTGTAACCCTGACTCATGACCCCTTTGACAAGAGTCTAGTAAAGAATTCACTGGCACTAGGCCTTTCAGTTATCGTTATTCATTTGCTACGGTGTTGCTCTGCTACCATCAAGCGTCCATAGCCCCGTCGAAGTCACCTCAACATCAAAGACCTTGCTCCGCTGCTAGTGAGTGTCCATAGCCCCGGTGGATATATATGCATACCCTCTCCTACTGTGTGCTCATTTGATATGGTTGATTTTATTTTTTGACAGAATGCCCTGAGCGAGTGGGAGAGGAGGACGTTTGTTATTTGCAAGAATGAGATGGTTAAGGTGAAATTTTGCTAGCTCTATCTCTGAGGTACATGTTGTCCTTTCCAGCTTATCGTCTTCACCTTAAGTTTTTCACCAGACCACCAGGCAAACAATTCTGCATTTCTCCAAAGTTGTTCATCTGCGCAGGTTAGATAGAGAATCCCTTGAAACAACCACAGGTTCCTCAACGTTTATTGTGTTGTATGTGAGCAACAAGTTAGGAACATAGTTCACCATGTTGCATGATTTGAGGTCAACCATTTCCTTTCTAAACACAATATTTCAAAAACTCAGAAGCACAACCGCAAGAGATAAAACAAAAAATGTATAAATGAAAAAGATAAATCAAAGCATCTAAAATAAATACAGAAGATCTCTTTTTTTTTTTAATGAAAATATTGTTTTAGGGCTTGGCCATTCACTGGGAGAGCGTCAGGTTCCCCCCTCAAATTCTGTAGTCGATACGTGCCTAACCCAATCTTCTCGGCCACCTAGAAAGGTCCGAGCCATAGATTCTGAAACTTAGAATGTTTTCCTTTAGTATCATTTGCTCTGTCCCACTTTAGGACTAAGTCTCCTACTTCAAAATTCTTCTCTTTAGCCTTATGCTTATCAAACCACCTTTTAACTATCTGTTGGTGGGATAGGAAGTTTGATCTATCTTTCTCCCTTTCTTCTTCTAGCATGAGCAGGGTGTCAATTCTTTGTTGTATGACTGATGAGGGCCTCCCTCTGGAATCCCGAGCAAGTTGAAGAGATGGAAGATAAATCCCGTTCGGGAGAATGGCTTCCTGCCCGTATACCAAAAACTATGGGGAATTCCCTATAGCTTCCTTGGGTGTGACTCTATCGGCCGATAAATCATTATGAAGTGAATTATGCCATTTCCTTTGGTTTTTTGTAACCATTTTCTTCAATATCCTCACTAGGTTCTTATTAGTTGATTATGCCACTCTGTTTCCCTATGGATAATAATTTTTAGAGTATCTAGTTATGATCCCTTTGTCTAGAGAAAACTTTGTTAATAGGGTGGAAGTAAATTAAGTTGCATTATCAAAAACAAGGACAGAAGGGACACCGAATCTTGTGATTAGTTGTTGTTCTAAGAATTGGATTACCCCTTCTCGTTTACATGAGTTAGAGGAATGGCCTCTGGCCATTTCGTGAAATAATTGGTGGCAGTAAGTATGTACTTATGCTATTTTGAAGAACTTGGTGTAATTTCTCCTATGATATCTAACCCCCATTGCTCAAAAGACCTAGAAACGACCACCGGTTGGAGTGGGATAACTGCTCTCTTCTCCCTCCTAGCGCTTATTTGACAAGTTTTACAGTTTCTAGCATATGTGTGAGTATCTTTAAACAAAGTGGGCCAATAATATCCAGCTCTCAGTATCTTATGAGCAGTGGTGTTTCCTACAAAATATCCACTGATAGGGCCATCATGAAGCTCCTTCAGAACTTTGTTTACATCTTCACATTCGAGACATCTTAAAAGTACCCCATCATAATTATCACAGAAGAGAACTAAATTTACAAGGCGATATTGTGCAGATTTTAATATGAGGGCCCTCCTTTCCCTAGGTTTTAGGTTTTCTAGGCACGTCCCATGATGCAGGAGGTAAGTCAATTTCTCATAACAAGACTCTTGCCCTGGGGAAATGTATGAAGCTTCACCACACCATAAAGCCATTTCATTCTCCCATCCGGGGTCTTCATTTACTTGGTCCTCAACTTCGTCTGCTAGTTTGCATAACCCTTGTCCCTTAACCAATTTAGTATGTTTTATATCTAGGTCAAATTCTTGGACTACTACCATCCAGTTTCCTCTTCTTTCCCCGATCTCATGTTGAGTAAACAGGGATCAGACTGCAGGGTGAGGCATGATAACTTTGGTATGGTTTTTGAGGATGTAAGATCTGAAATGTTTTATTGCCTTGTATAACGCATAAGCATGCTTGTCTCACTACTACATATTGAAAATTTTGTGATGACCACTTGCGACGAAAGTACTCTTTCATTGCAACATGCAAGAGAAAAAGTTCAAGTTTTTTAAATCCACCCCGTATTCATCGCAATCTCGACACATGTAGTTTGACCATATTATTATGGTCAATGTTCGTCGCAAAAGCGAGCTGTGACTCAACCTTAAAAATGACCGTTGAAACTGACCTAAAATAGGTAAAAAAAAAAATATTTTTAGGTCACGTTCGTCGCAATTGCGACGATATTGACCTAAAATTGCACTATAAATATTTGACGATTCAAAGATGTTGCAACAACCTTGCTATAACAACGACGGTTCTAAAAGGGTATTTTTGTGCGGAAAAATGTCGCAGAATGTTGTTAGAGGTGGGGAAAAAAGTAAAGCGGGTGAAAAGGGTGATGGTAGATGTTATTGCCCTTGTAAAAAATATTGCCTCAGACGTCCCGTAAGAATTTTAATAGAAACAACTACAAAACATTGTAGGAAATATGGTCACATTGATGGTAGATCGAATGAATATCATCCCATGGTAATTAGCTATATATTCATTATCTTTTTTTATTTTGTCAATTTTATATAAAATTATATATATGTATATATATTGTTTGAATGTTTGTTATAGTATACACTAATTTTGCATGATTATTTGTAATTATAAAGTTAGA
>SNQJ01S0222494.1:0-11822 GCA_010110895.2 Picea sitchensis
AATAAATTGAAGTGATGAGTGTACTATAATTCAAAGTGAATACAAAATAAATTATTTAAATAATAAATTTAATGGAGAAATTAGAAGTGGGTTAACCCTACAATAAGGAAAGTAGGCAAAGTGACCTAGAAGATGTTTTTAAGGAAGCTACTTGGAGAGTATAAATAAAAGGCAAGGCTCTCTCATTTTATATCACACTTGAGCATATTGAATATCTATAGGTGTTTGAGGTAACCAAAGGATATCTAATCCTAATTTCTGAGGGAAGGTGAAGAAACGAAGGTTGGAATTCAAGGAAGGATAAATTCTTTTGATGATGTTTTCTAAGGTATGTTATTTACAGGTCATCTCACCATTTTCAAAATAGCTTTTTTTCTAGAATGATTCAGACCGTAAAATTGTTATTCCATTGAGGAAATATATCCAATTATCTATGGTAAAAAATTCAACTTGTGGGTCATTGTATTTTTGGAGTTACACTCTGTGGAAAACAGGGTTTGTGGCTAGTCCTGAAACTAGTCTAAAACATGTGTTTCGGGTAAAAATGTCATAACTTCTTCATAAAAGATCAAAATTAAGTAAGACCAAATGATTTGGCTATAGTAAAGTCTTTATTATTCTTTGTAACTGTTTCAGATCGATTCAACAAATATTACATGTGGGGCACGCTCTACAAGGTCATTCTCTAGAATAAGCCAGAATTCAGCAAGGTATGCCATTTTTTCTATAAATCCTTTTCTAAGAGGTTCCAAGTAGTGACACCTAGAGGAATGGCATAACACACACTGAATAAAATTGTGTATCATTTTCATATATTTATTCATTATAGGTACAAATTTATGATTATTTCAAGTTAGGGTTGTTGACTAATCCAAAACTAGTCATGTGAGCCTAAAGAAAAGTTTAATGAAAATGCTAGTCTCTTGTTGTTAAAGTTAAGGAAGGTTTGTAGGTATGTGATCATATACACTAGGTTTATTACATAGTTACAAATCATATTTGGATGATGAAATTGATGAGGGAATTTGTTTGAGGTACATGTCGGGTACATGGTTGAGACAGGTAGTTGATGAGTTGGCACATACATGAGGTGTGTCTTTTGTAACTGTTTCAGATCGATTCAACAAATATTACATGTGTTAACGCCAAGGTCATTCTCTAGAATAAGCCGTATCTCAAAGAAGGTATGCCATTTTTTCTCATAAATCATTTTCTAAGAGGTTCCAAGTAGTGACACTCTGAGAGAGGAATGGCATAACACACACTAACAAAATTGTGTATCATTTTCATATATTTATTCATTATAGGCACAAAGCTATGATTATTTCAAGCTAGGGTTGTTGACTAATCCAAAACTAGTCATGTGAGCCTAAAGAAAAGTTTAACGAAAATGCTAGTCTCACACAGTTAAGGAAGGCTTGCAGGTATGTGATCATACACCAGGTTTATTACATAGTTACACAAATCATATTTGATGATGAAATTGATGAGGGAATTTATTTGAGGTACATGTCTAGTACATGGTTGAGACGTGCGAAGGATGAGTTGGCAACATACATTAGTGCAGTTGATGGTGTTGGTACATCTCGATGAGTCATAATTGATGAGTAGTTGATACTACGATTGGTACATGGTTGGAGGTACCCTTGTTAGTAGTATTGTTGACACATGGTTTGGCGGATGATGGCATAAATTTGTATTATTAGAAGCACATATTGATCTTGGTGATGATTACGAGTTGTTGTGTTATGGTTAATACGCACATATTTGAGAGTTGTCTGGTGATTGATATTGGTTGATGCACACATTTACTTGTCTTGGTGATTGATATTTGTGAGTAGATCTGAATTGGTTGATAAGATTGATACGTTATTGCAGATAGGTTGTTTGACGTTGTTGCGATAGGTTCTTTTGTTAAAGGTTGGTGCATGGTTGGATGCACTTGTTCGTGGTACAGATTGAGGTACGTGCTGGTTCTCATGGTTGATTCAATTTATTTATGGTATAGGATTGATTACAGGTTGTTTATACAGCCGCTGCATGGTTGATGCACTTGCTTATGGTACAGTTGATTACTGTGTTGAGGTACGTGTTGACGCATGTTGATGCATGGTCTAGGTTATTGGGTACGCTTTATTTGGTGCGTGTTGATTGGCATTGTGTTTATAGCAATATATCTCACAGTGATAGTGTGATATGGTTCCATCATTCTAATTTCTATACGCCGTGATCATTGGACGAGGAAACCAAAAATGATGGTATTACTGATAAATTGCAGGTTAGTTTAATGTATTTTTTGCATCGGATCATTAAGAATGTGAAATACATAAACTTACTATCTTGTTTACTTTAATACTCACCGTGACTTTACTTGATGCTTATTAATGAATAAAGAGATCAGCGATTAATATCCATGCCGCAAGAGAATAGAACAACAAAACAGAAGAGAAATAGAGACAAGAGGTTGATAACTGAGTTCACCAATTGTTGGCTACGCCTCCGGGCCCACTTCCAAAGGGAGGACCTCTTTATTGCTCTTAAAATGCTCAAAGTTATCTTAAAATTCTCTTTTTTGTTACATTACATGTTTTCTCATGTCTATCAAGACCTCCTTTCTTAGATTAATGCATGCACCATCAAACTTCTTTCTAAACATGGCGCAACCGTTTCTCAAATCAATATGAGAAAAGACCAAATTCTACAACCGCTCTTCAAAACCCTCAGATCAAAAGTCTCCTCAAGGTTTGCCAAAAGATTCGTTTGTATTTTTAAGGTTCATATGAGGAATCCTAACTTCCCTCAATATCTAAATTCTTTTTTGGGATCAACTTCAAATGGCCTCAAAATCCTCAAAAACCCAATTTTTGGGCATAATATCAATCAAAATCAATTATGTAAAGTTAAAACCCACTTTTTCTAAAATTACATAGTGTAACCCCCTAGGGCTAGGCGCACGCCCTCAAAACAGGGTTACACAGCTCCATATGGCCAAGCACTAACCCCCTAGGGGCTGTGCGTTGGACCTTCCTCTGCCGGTAACCGGGTCACCGGGTGCTTCTGCATATTAGGACCGGGTGAGCTATGGCTATACCCTCGCGGCGCCTTTATGGTTGAACTCTCGTCAGATGGACTTCCCCAAGATCCACGAAGAAGTCGTATCCTAACCTTCGGTCCGCATTGCACCCGCCAGGTCATGTGGTCTCGACATTCATGATGGGGCTTAGCCCCTGCTCTCCTTTTTTTTCCCCATACAATATTGCACTTTAAATACATTTAAATATGTTACATTTAACAAGACTCATATGTGGCGCATTGGTGTTTGGACTATTTATTAAGGCTTGATCTTGGTGGCTCAAAACCCATGAACCCCAACATATTTTAAACTTTCCATACCTAATTCGTTGACTGTTACATGGATTTTACATGCCTAGGCCACATGGCACCACCCAATTTGCCAAATCCTTCTGTGTGTCCACCTCTTCGATTGACTTACCATCCATCCGCCGCCTACGATTGCCACTTTGTCAACACCGCTTCGGCCATCACCATGAAGTGTCTTTGTGATGTCTGTTGATGTCATGTCGACGCCGCATTGACTTCTTTCCAATCCTTTGACTTTTTGCATTGCTTGAGAAAATGGTCGAGTATGATAACTCGCATACAACGCTTGTTTGAGAAAGTAAATACTCCGAATCAATGCGAAGGAGACGTATCTAATGGCACCGGTTTCATTCAACTGGGAACTTTGATTTTTGACCATTTTTCCTGAGCCTTGGGAGCCTCCTGGATCAATGAGGCAAGGACAAGTGGTTCTAGCGACCTTCTGGTTGTAGTTGGAGAACATAGGGGTTGTATCCCTCCTTCTAGTTGTAGCGATAATTGGGGGAGTTTGAGCCTCAAGTTGTGTCCTGAGAAACTAGGGGTTGAAGCCTCCTTCCGCCTGCAAATGGAAACAAAGGAAGTTGGTGCTTCTAATAGAATGTAATTCTCAAGACATAAGAAAAACATTATGGCTTCTCCCACTTTGGTTTCCACGTAAAACAATGGTAATCGCGGTATGTGTATGATTTCACCATTTGTTCATTGCTTATTTAATTTACGCTATTGGATGATAATGATATACTGATATACTCCTTGGATTATATGGTTAAAAAGGATTCAATTTCTCTATTACTCATTAACCCCTCTCCTCAAGATCCAACAAAGATAGTAAGGGACATAAGTGTGGTGAGAAGAAATTATTCTACATATATTGTGAAGAGGAAGAAGAACAAGAACAAGAACCATCACAAGATGAAAAACGTGAGAAGTGATTTCTTCTCAAGAGTTGACTCCTCGTGATATCTTGGTAATGCAAGGATGGAACTAGAACTCCCAAACCCCAAGACATGATATATCAAAATAAAAGGGTAATAGTCCCACTTATTCTCACAAAAGTACCAATTTCATTAATCCAAGTACCACAAAGCTCTCAATCATTTCATATCCAAAGGATGTAGTTTCAAGTAATGATTCCATGGGAGAATTATCAAATTGCTTTTAGGAAAAAATGGCCAAGATCAATCTTACTTTGGGGGTATATGTAATGAATAGCCCAATGGTTTCTATACCCATGGGTGGCATTGATGGCATACCAACCCAATGGTTACAATCATTAGGAACAATGGCTTTTAATTTCAAGAATTACCCCACAGCATTGAGCTAAGAGGTATCATAGGGAAAACCTGTAAGGTGATAAGCTCTAACATGACAAAATTATTGAAAAAGGGACATCAAGGTTATTGCACAACTATGCTCACTACATGTCCAAACATCTAAGCTGCATATTCCTCAGGATCTCCAAGGATCATTGATAAGCATTCCAAAGTATTTGAAGATATTCCCAAAGCTATTCCAATCTTACTAATTCTAAAATCAAGATCATGATATCCAAACTAATTCCCCGGAGTGTTCCTCCTCCCAACATCAGGTCAAAATAGATACCCTTATGCCCAAGAGTGAAATTGAGCATGGTTGAAGAAATGTTAGAGGCTGCACATTAGACCTAGACAAAAGTTCTTACTCTGGCTAATCGGTGGTAATGGTATCTGCAGCATGGATCATGGCATATGTTTCCATATTATAGAGAGCTCAACAAGACTACTATTAAAGATAAGTTTCCCATTCATGTCATTGATGAATTTTAGGATGAACTACATGAGAAATCTATTTCACAAAGTTGGATCTTCATTTAGGTATCATCAAATTAGAATGAAGTTGAAGAAGATATCCCAAAAATATCATATGAACTCCAAGTAGGCTATGAACTTTTTGTCATGCCTTGGCTCACAAAATGCACCTTCCACATTCCAAGGGTTGATGAACTCCATTAAGACCTTCCTTCAAAAACTATGCTATTACTTTTTGATGATATACCAATCTATAGAAAGTCTTGGGAGGATTTCAGCATACATGTTGACAAGGTGTTAAAACTACTAAAGGAGCAACAACTATGTCCATCCAAATGTTTCTATGGGGTGAAGGAGGTAGAGTATTTTGGGCTCATATTAAATCTCATGAAGGTGTAGCGTAGACCCTAACAAGATTAAGGCCATGATGGATCAATGATTCCCCAAAACATTGAAGAATCTAGAGTATTTTTCGGTTTGACAAGTTACTACCGCGAATTTTGTTCTAACTATGGGAGACAGAAGTACCTTTAACTACATCACAATCCAAGAAGGATGAAATTACATGGACTCCAGAGGAAACCAAAGATTTTGAAAAAAAACTTAAATAGGTGATGTGAAAATCTATTGTCTTGACCACAATCTTCGTGACTTCACACAAACCTCTTTATTGTGGAATGTGATGCCTCTCGAAATGGCACTCATGCTATCCTAATGCAAGAAGGAAGGCCCCTATATTTTGAAAGCCAACCACTCAAGGGAAAAGGACTTACACAAACCATTTCATGAGAAGGAAAATGATGGAAATACTACGCATTGAAGAAATGGTGCCCTTTACCTGGCTAGTACAGGGCACTTCAAGGTCAAAATGTATCATGATAGTCTTAAATACTCTTGGAACAAAGACTATATTCATAAGAACAAAAAAAAATTGTTGGACCAAGATATTGGGTTATGATTCTGAAACCATCTATAAAAATCTAAGCAAATGTTGTAAGATGCACTCGAAAGGATGAATATGTTGAGGCCTTTCTCTGGTATATCTGGTCATCCAACCCATTGGATAATAGGAAGTGAGGGGATGAATGAAGAATGATGCAAATATGGACTCTCATTCAAGGTTAAGGGATCCAAATGCATCAGATACATTTACATGGAAAAATGATTCACTATGGTACAAAGATCGCCATTTATGTAAGAACTTCGAACTCAAAACAAAGGTAGTATTGGAATTGCACACCTATCCTAGGGAGGGCACCTCGGGATTTTTGAAAAGCTATCATAGGGTCAAGAAGAATTTTTTTGGGATGGTCTAAAACTATGTTCAAAGGTTTATAGCAGAATGTTTGGTTTCCACAAAACAATAAGGTGGAAATAATTACACCACCCAAGTCTTTACAACCATTAACCATCCCAAGTCAGCATTGGGAGGAGGTTTCATGGATTTCATCACATATCGACCAAGGAAAGAGGTCACCATGGTGATTTCGCTTCTTATAGATCCACCAAGTATGCACACTTTTTTCACTCCCTCATCCCTTCAAAGCCAAAGTATTTGCCACTGTGATCTGTAGAGACAGCTCAAAACCACATGGAATCCCAAAGATTATTGTAAAGGACAGAGATCCATCTTCAATCGGACATTTTTCAATGCACTATTTTCTGTTTGGGTACTCAATTGCCCATAGCTCATCCTATCATCCCCAATATGATGAAAAAAATGAGATAGTGAACACCAAATGTATTAGTATTACCTCGCTATTTATTTCTCGAGTAAACAAAGTTCGAATGGATCACCGTTACCCTTTGAAGAATGGTTGTATAACACTTTCATACCGCAGTCAAAAATGACACCATTTATGAACTCTATGGACACTTACCTCCTTCCATCACTTTCTCTAAAAGAAAACCAAGGTTCAAGCAAGGAAACATCACATCGAAAGCATCAACAACAAGTTCTCCAAATCTTAAAGGACAACCCAACCATGGCATAGAATCGCATGAAACAAATGCATCAACATCAAGCAGTGAAAGAAGTTTTGCAGTAGTGGATTGGGTGTTTTTATGACTAAAACCATACAAATAGATTTCCCTTGCTAAAGCCAAGAAGGATAATAATTATCACCAAAGTACTATGGTCCCATAAGGTTGCAAAACATTAGTACATGCTGGCATACAAATTGGAGTTGCTTGCATCCCCGCCAAGTACACCCGCCCATTTTTCATGCTAAAAGAAAGTTATAGGTGACAAGATCCCACCAAACTATAGCTGCTGAACTTTGGATGAGAGGAAGGAAAAATAATATTGGAACCCCAAGCCATCACCGACACAAGAATTCGCTAGTTGAGGAATAGATCCTTTTCAGAGTATCTCATTAAGTGAAGGAAACTTCATCTTGAAGATTCCACTTGGGAAGATGATTATTCTATAAATGTAATCATCTCCTAATTACTCAAGCATTGTGACAAGCCACTATCTAAGGGGAGGGAATTTAAGCCCCTAAATAGTGCCAAGACAATTCCTTAATTGGGGAATATTACATTAGTAATGTTATTTTTATTTATGTTATTTGGTCCATTAGTTGTAATTGTACCCTAGTCTCTCCATATATATATCAATGAGACATTTTAATTTGGAATCATATTGTACTTAAACATTTATGTGGTGTAAAAGGAGGCTGCTCCCCCTCGAAGAGGCTTATTATCTGAAATTCTCTCTTTTTCAAGCCGTTCAGTACTTATTCTGAGGATTTTCTATGCTATATTAATATTTGGTTCATAACAAATTGGTCATTTTGCAAACAAGTGTCCTTATTCTAGACATTCAGATAGTGATTAAGAGGAAGATCAAAGAAAGAAAAGAGATATCAAAAGGGAAATTGGAAAAACAAAAATAAATCCTTCAAGACAAATCTATACTCAAGAAAAGACAGTTCTTCATCTGGTGAAGATGATGAAACCGACAGTGAGTCGGAAAAGGTACTATTTTTGGCTAAGGAAAATCGAATAAGAAACTCTGATAGTTCAGAAGAAGAAGGCGAAGTTGATCTCAGAGTATAATTAATTAGTGCCTTAGAAGATCTAAGAAATGAAAGAAAGAAAAATAAGTCACTCAAGAAAGAACTAAAAGAAAAAGAATCATAGGATCTCAATTCATAAGAAGTCAAGCAGATAATTACGAAGATGAAAGTTCAAGTAGAAAAGTATAAAAGGATTGAAGAAACACTCAGAAGTCAGCTAGAAGAGAAGGAGAAGATGATTGAAAGGTTGGAAGCAGGAGAAGTCACTTTAAGAAAAGATCTTCAAAAGAATAGCATGCATCAAGGCAGCACCAACACATTGGATAAGATAATCAACAATCAAGATCCATACTATGACAGGTCTGAACTAGGATACAACCAAATGCAAATTGAGAAAGGTTCAAGCTTCATGATGAAAGCAACAGAATAAAATAGTTATGCAAAATTTCTCAAAGGAAAGAATCATGGTCAACATGGATCAGAAAGAAATGAATACATAATACCTTCTACGTTCAATCATCAAGGAAGTTTCAATCATTACAACCAAAGACAAGATCCTGACCATCCTAGGAAGAATTGCAAAAGGACTACACTACAAGGAAAATCATTCACCCCTAGGTATGCAAATTTATTTTATGGTCATTGTTTTTATTGTACTAACTTTGGAGATAAGGTTGCAGATTCAGGGCTTATGAAAGAAATAATCAAGAAATAAATGCTTATGTGGCCCCACAAAATATCGAATGCTACAAATGCCACAACTATGGACACATAGTTCGAAATTGCAGAAGTTTGATAAGGCCTCCCATAAAATAAAATATTGATGTGAGACACAATAAGTTTTGGAGAAGAAGTGAAAAACAAGAAGAACAGGTAAATAAAGAACAAGTCTAAGGAATCATACTTTCAGGATTTGCAGTAGAAAAAGATCATGATGAATTTATAGGAAAACGGGAAAGTGTCGGAACTCAAGTAGAAGATGAAGAATATGTCAAAACTCAAGAAGATGTACTCACAGACAAAGAGGAAAGATACACTGCATCAGAGCAGTTATTGTTCTGATCCATTCGGCTTGGGGACTCCCAATGAATATGAATATTAAACATGGGGAGTCTATGCAGTTGCTGAGATAGATGGGTCAGCATTGTGGAAAGTTGAGTAGCAAAGTCTTGGACAGTATGGACGAAGTTGGATTCATAGATTGGTTCAAAGAGTGGTTCAAATATTGATTAAGAGAATGTTGGATGATTATTTGAATGCTTAAATTTTTTAATTCTTTTCATATATTTCAATTGATTACATAAGGAAGAACCAATGGATAATAAATCCAAAAAGAAGCAGTACAAGAAGACCTACATTGATCTACATAGAAACATGCAGAGAATTCATCAAAGAGAGAGAGATTCAGAAAGGAATATTAGTATCATACAGATAGGGAAACACACTCATAGGGGGAGATACTCTTTTAACCATGATTGGTTAGAGAAGGTACAATGTCAGGAGGAGAGACATTGACAGGGGGATTTAATCCTTTGTCAAATGGAGAGAGAAAGTTCAGTAAGGAGGAGAATCCCAAAATGGAGATACCCTTTTCCATTGATTTCAAAGGGGGAGAGATAGAAACATTGATGAGGAGAAATGACAGTGTTTCCATGACTAAGTGTTTTCATCATTGTTGGTGTTTCCATCAATTCCAAATGAGGATATTGTTGAAAAATTGGTTTAGGTTGATGGAAATTTGGTTTGGATTGTTGGTTTTCATTGATGTCAAACCTTTCGGAGTGATATTTTGATATTATAGATCGATTCCAACCATTAGTGATTGATGTCAACCCTTGAAAAGTTTGGTAGCAAATTCAGGTAACACAAAGGTATGGGTAATGGAACCGAGTTTGTTTGAGGCATAAAGGAATGAAGATAAGTGAATATGTAGTACATGCCATGCCATTTATAGTGATATGTGGAATGCCACATAAGTCCTCACGGTTAGAGAGTTATGACCTTCTGAAGTTGGAGAACCCTCATGTGTTATCTAGAATGTCAAAGAAGTCAAATTATTCTAGAAGCCCCTAGAAGAAGTTGACTAGTCAAATGGGTGAGATTAGGAGTTAATCATGGGTTAAGTTCTTGCAATAAGAAAATAAATAAAAATAATTTACTTTCAACTAGAAGTGGATAATTTACTATTTTTAGCAAAGTGGGTTATAAGTGGACAAGTAGTTAGAAGTGGGTTAGCCCTAAAAGAAGGAAATTGGCTTAAGTTGGTTAGAAGGTAACCCCTTGGGGAAGCTACATGGAAGTATAAATAAGAGAGAAAGGCTCTCCTATTATCACCTATTGAGCACGTTGAATATATATTATTGTGTAAGGTTTACTGCAGGTACTCATTGATACATATGAAGTTATGCAATTCTGAGGTAGAACAAAGGGTTGACGAAGAAAGTTTCAGAATTGCAGAAATACTAAAAAAAACCCTAGTTTTTTAGGTGTACGCGGGCTGCGCTAGAGAAGGGCTCGTACGTACATGGGATTTTAGTATAACAAGGTGCGTACATGTGAGAAAATTCATGAAATCTTTAATTTCTGAGGGTGCCAGGTTCTCGGAGTTTGAAAGAAATCTCCCAGGAAGGTCTACAGTGATCAGGTACAACAGATCTATCTACAAACTCAAAAGGTATGTCATATTCTTATGTGTAATTGGATATTTTTGTCTCCATGAGATATGGTTATGGGATTTTGAGGTTTTTCCCTAGAGAGAGTGTAGGTTTTATGGCATCTGTGGTATGAGCTAGATCTATAGAAATACAACACTTGTATGTTTGTATTATTCATTGATACATCTTGTTGGTTCTAGTGTTGAGACATAGCTAGTATTCCTTGGTACATGGTTGAGGTTTTTGGGTTCTGAAGAGGTTTTGGAGTTTCTTTTGAAGTTTGAGGATGCATATCAGTAAGGGTTTGATGTCTAGTCCATGTGAGGATTATTACACTTGTTCATGATTGTACACACATTTATGGCACATGACTAGAGAGACATAGATGCACCTGATTAGGGGATGTATAAGATTATGTATGCAAGGGGCATAGCTACAGACAAGACATAGTGACAGGTTATAGGTTGAATTGAAATAGGTAGCAAAGTGTTTGAAGTTTTAGAAAAGGTGAAAACCCTATCTTTCTGAAGGTATATGTGGGCTACAATATAGAAAGGTCGTGTACATATGCAGGCTAAATTATAGAAAAGTTGCGTACATACACAGACTGTAAAACAGACAGTTCGTGTACCTATTGGGTTTTGTTGGTAGAGGTTGAGTATAGGTACAGGTTGGTTACAGGTCAGTGGCACATGTTGGTTACAGTTTGTTGGTACAGGTTGGTACTGGTTTACAATGGTATATCTCACAGTTACAGTGTAACAACCCTAGTTGAAAATATGCTTAGGGATTATTAATAAAAATTAATTAGGTGATTAATTTTATTAACATGGTTTTAAGTAAACAAAGATTGGCATAATAATATTAATTAAATATTAATTAGTTAATTAATTGTTATAATTTTGATTAATTAATTAATTAAATTAATTACCTATCACATTGAATGAACAGGGTAATAAATTTAATAGGGTTAATAAATT
>SNQJ01S0222494.1:11832-26778 GCA_010110895.2 Picea sitchensis
TTTATTAGTTAATTAATTGTTATAATTTTGATTAATTAATTAATTAAATTAATTACCTATCACATTGAATGAACAGGGTAATAAATTTAATAGGGTTAATAAATTATATTGTTAAATTAAAGATTACGTATACGGAGGGGATATGGGGCATTAATAAATGGATAAGGAACATGAATAATGGGATAAGGGGCATTAACTATGTGGATAAGGGAATGAATGCAGAGATAAGGAAATAAATGAGGAGCGGAGGAGGTTTATGAAGGAAGGGGATTATCATTCTACGGAGAATTTTTTTGGGGGGGTTCTCTTGGATTTGCAGAGAGGAGAGTTTGAGTGTTGTAGTCGAGAGGATTAGTATAGGGGGCACCGGTTTGCAGGGGGTTTTGGGCACGGGGGCCAGGATATCCATATGGTATCTTGGAGCTAGGAAGTTGTCCTAGTTGGCAGGGTGGAAACAAGGTTTGGGCAGTGTTTGACACAGTTCAGCAATGAACAACCAGATCGATGGGGGAATTAGCATCAGACCAAGGTATTTTAAAATTACGTATTTGTTTTATTCTGTTATAAAATTAATATTCGTTGATAAATTTAACATGTGTATGTACTAAATTAAAAGGAATTATTGAATTTTCTGAAATCAAGTAGAAGTTATTGTTTTGTTTGTGGAATTAATTGATGTTAAATTGATTCGGCTACTACATACAGTGTGGCAATGGTTTCATCATTTGACACTTAGATTTCATGGCGTTTGGATGGGGAAAGGATAGGTGGTTGTAGCCACCTTTCGGTTGTAGCCAGAGAAAATAGGGGTTTGTAGCCTCCTTCTGGTTGTAGGGAAAGAATTGGGGAGTTGGATCTTCCCTCGGGTTGTAGCATGAGAAACTAGGGGATCAGAGCCTCTTTCCAGTTGGAGCTGGAGAATTGGAAGTTGGTACTTCCTTGAATGTAATTCTTACAGACATATAAGAAAATCATTATGTTGTTTTATCCCGCATTGGGTTTCCACGTAATATATTATTGTACTGTGTATTGTGTGGATGTGTTGATTATTGTTTATGATGCACTAATGACTATTAATGATACTGATACAAAAATATATTTATGATAATCAGATGAACATGATTGGATAACTTAAAGGAATATATATTGTGGTTAAAAGGATTAATAATTGGTATAAATTTCTCATTACTAACTCACCCCCCACTCTTAGTAATCCAACAATTGGTATCAGAGCAGGTTCCTTCAAGAAAATAGTTTAACCACTGGAAGGATATCATGGATCACGCTAGAGTTGGGATACCACAGTTTAATGGTGAGAAGTATGCACTCTGGAACAATACAATATAGACATACATACAGGCACATGGATTCGATTTTTGGAAATCAGTGGTGGATGGATACAAAGCACCAACTACTCCTCCAACATACAAGGATGGAAAGAAACTCGCAAAAAATAATTCAAGAGCCTAGAACCCTATTAATAATGGTGTATATGAATCAATATTTACAAAAATTATGCATTTTGAATCCTCCAAAGAGATGTGCGTCAAACTAAAGACTATCTATGAAGGAGATGAAAATGTTAAGGAAGCCAAAATTCAAATATTCAGAGCAAAGTTTGAATAGATCATTCAGGAGGTTGTTTGTTAGATCATTCGGGAGGCAGTTTGTTAGGGTCGTCTTTATCATACTTTGGCGGTTGTGGATTTGCAGACATGAACTCCCATTTTTTATGGTGCTTAAATTTTTTCTCGATTTTGACAGCATATCAATAAGCATATCCTAGCAATGAGATGTCCAGAAACTCCATTTCGGTTTGGATGTACTTGTGTAGAGCCCGACGGTATTTCAGAACCAAATGTCGCTCAAAATATTTGATACCCAACTTGGTGTGCAAGGTATGGAAGGTATTGGTGAACTCTGACATTGCTTGGCCCCTCTCTTGATGCAACGTGGTCCATCTCATATACTAGTTGTCATAGTTACCAACAGGGTAATATTGTTCCTTGACCGCATCCACAAAAATATCCCAAGTGGGCTCGACCCCATATATTACAAACTCCTCTATGGATTTTTTCTCATAGTAAGTTTCCCACCAATTTTTGACATGGGGGAGAGCCTTAAGAAGTGAGAAGGTGAGATTGTCCCTATCAGAAAAATCGTGAACAAATAAATAACCTTCTAGCAAATTTAACCTTTTTTCTAGGGAATCCACATCTATCTGACCTTCAATTATGAGAATATCAAAGTGAACTTGTACCTTGAAAGGAGAGGTGCTTTCAAAGTGGTCACTTGATGAAGAAGCCTTGTTGCTATCGATAGACATATAATAAAGAAATATATTGAGATATTTCAGGAGATCCAGTAATATAACAGAGATATATTATATTTATATTTATTAAGGTAGGGTATGTATACCTTCGTAGAATTTACCAGTCAAATCGTTGGGCGGATGGGGGTCCCTTGTCCCACAAACAAGGGGGTCTCATACACCAATTTGGTGTACTGGCTTGGCCGTGACCTTAAAAATAGATTATTATTATTATATAAAAATAGGCACAAATATACAATAATACACAATTTTTATTAATGAGTGAAATATATAGAATTGTAAAATTACAAAGTGAAAGACTCGTGGTAGCTTATCTCTGAGAAGAGATTTGATGGCTATGCGCATTCAAAATAAGATGATTATTACAATTATGCTCCAAAGGTCTTTTTAACATAAATAAAATCCAAAACCCTAACCCCAGAAGATGAAAATTCAACAGTTTTGTGGACCCTGTTTTGGGTAGTTTGGTGTATCAACTTCCTGGGGGTGTAACTTGTTGAGCACTCAACACACCCTAAAAATCCTATGTCAAATTTTACTTTTTGGGTACCACTTGATATTTTGCACTGTCCAATTCTACTTCAGTATGAAAAATGTTTCCTTTGATTAACTAAAAAAGACTAACTTTTAATTAAAAGAATCGACAGCCAAAGATTTTCCCCGACGCGCTTAAAAAATTTGGCATCAAAAAGGATTAAGCATGAAAGGAAATTGCTCAAGAGAACTAAGGTAGATGAGCATCGATCTTCATCGTAGTCGACAGAAGGGAGTTTTCTTTCCTGACGAGCTTCACTAAGGATATCGTCGATGACCGATCCCTTTGACATTTGCAAAAGGATGAAGAAGTAAGCGCTTACGAAGGAAGAAAATCATCACCGATAGTCGATCCTTGAAACTCTCGGCATAGGCAAGATTTTTGAGAAGGTAGGTCTGTAAAAAGGGCTTGACATGTTTATTCCCCCCTCCGACTGCTGACCCTGATACTTTTCGACATTGGTAGTCCTAGGTTTATTTTGGCACACGCATATTGTTGAAAACCCCGACTCTGATTGGGATACACGATCAAACCATCTGCTCCCACCTATCATGTGTCGTTGCGAAAGTGATTAAAAATATGATCAAGTTTTCCCTTGAGTCATTAGCACTTCCCAAGGCCCAAATCGCACCCCGAGTTAGTTTTTCCACGTCATCTCCGTATGACAAAATCAATCGGTGTAGGAAGTTATAAACAATAGGTTGTCAATGAAACATTCACCACACATCACCGATCCCCGACCTACCCACTCAGAAAACGACATGATGGCACGTTTTAACGCTAGATATGACGCATTCAAAGGGCTAATTAATTACAAAATCTCACATTGGTTGCTAATTCATGCATGAATCAAAAGGACTGTTTGAACCTACCGATATAACACATCACCCTCCGTGCCTCCGCCATCAACCCACGATGAATTAAATTGTAGAGATTCAGTGGTAGATTTTTTTGAATTTCACTCATCACCCAGATTAATTGGTTGATACGACTGGTAAGATATTCCCATAAAATTATTTTGAACCATTGTAAACAAGATTATTATGCACAAAGAAGTTCAGGTCAAACAGAGGAGCGAGGTGAGCAATCCAGAAGAAGTCTCCAAGATCCCATGAGTATTAAACCACAGAGTTTAGCAAGCGCTACAGGTATGTGTTATTCTGGATTTTGTTGTGTTTTTACCTCACATACACATTATGATCCAATATTTATCTGTATTTCATCCCTAAAGGATTGTTTCATTTGAAAGAACAATGGCTCCCAGAAACCAACCACCAGAAAATATCCAAGAGCGTCAAAGCTAAAGGAACCATAGGTGGGAGAAGGTTCTTTCCCAATGGTCATGAAAAAATTGGAATTCACTCCCAATCTGGTGCCCTTAATCAAGCCATACACCAAGAAGGTTTTCATTCGGCCCCCGACCTTCGAAGACACGGAGGCAAGAATAGGGACCAAGACAATACTCCCGCACTGGGGATAAATTTTACATAAGATCAAGCGGGAAGAATTCCCTAAATATACCTCGCACAACAATCCCGATACAAGAAAACTCGACGATGAAGTCCTCCCGAATGTCCAAAAAGCATATATGCACATGGTATCGAGAATAACTCCAGTATTCCCCTGCATAGAAATCCTAAAGTGGCTTATCGATCACACTGACACAAAAAAATGTTTGATTAATGACGACAATGGTGAGTGTGTCGGGGTTTTCCTTCCAGTGGAGGTTCAAAATTACTACAAGCTCAAAGAGTCGGAGGAGCGGCTGAAAATCGATTTTGTTATGAGATTCTATGAGAAACAAAACACCAACAAGGTTATGGCTTCATGGCGGAGAGAGGATAAAAATTTCACCAATTGGACCTTCGATTGGTAATCGACAACCAACTTAAGGGAGACGTATATCTATATAATGGTCATCCTCTGTCGGTTGCATGGGGAGAAAGACTACTCTAGGTTTTCAGAGGCTTGGATGCATCTATCTTATACTATAGCCATTTCTGGAATAGGTTTTAATTGGGGTGCCATCATCTCCAAACATATGAGCACTTGCATACGACAAGCTCAGATGTCTAAAGAAGGAGAAACCTCATCCTTCTACATGGATTCTTATTTATTAGATGTCATCTTTGCCAGAAATTCCTTTGATGGAATGAACATATGTTGGCACGCCTCAGAAATCTTGGTCCATGTATATTTCAGCATCTTGTGGGAGAACAGGTACAATAAATCATACTCTCTCATCTGCGATCAATTTATCGCACATATTCATTTTTTGTTGTCCAAGAAAGAGTTCCCAAGGCTGTCGAATGCGGCCAAAAAGATTATATAAAAATTTGGCCACTAGTACCTGGATGAGCGCGACACCTACATCAGGGTTTTCAGAGCCACTGGAGCACCACACCTGTTACCTATGTATTTCCCTGATCGACTAGTTATAGGGGAAATCTATTATCAGACCATCCTGCAAGGTTACAATGCTACTCTGGTAAAAGATAAGAAGCGGACATTCATACCTTATGGATTTCATATAGCTTTCTACATGGTAAAATACATAGAGAAAGCCAAGCAAGAATGGTTAAGCCAATTGGAGTTATGATTATAGACTAGTCATTTTCACAAGCACGACCCAAAGGGTTTGGTCTTGAATCATGCATCACAAGTATCGTTCTGATGGCCATACGCCCATGACAGGTTTGAAGATGAGATCTTCACCGAAAATGATCAAAACTAGGATGAGGTAATGATGAGGATGACTGACCCTAAGGCGACCAGGTTCAAGGCCATGAACCTAGATGAGAAAGTGATAGCCCTGGAATAATAGGCTCAAGGAATTCTCAGGGCCAGAGAAGAAAGGATAGCATCTGAAATAGTCGAAGCAGCATAAGCCCCCTTGATAGCCCCTATGTAAGATAGAGTTATCCATTTGGTACAGGATGTGCGGGAAATGGGACTTCTCATGTTATAATGGGCATAGTAGGTGCTTGATCAGTTACAAGTTGACCCAGACCTATCAGAAACACAGGATCACCTGTCGATAACCCAGAGAGAATCCAAATGGCTACAAGCGGCCCTGAATTTATAGATGTTGATGAAATTGTCGGGTTGGATGACCTTGAATTCACAATGCCACCTGTTGGATCACCAATAGGTGTGGCAACTCAACCAGAAGCAGTCCGGGTACCAATAGAAAAAAGTGCTTCAAACCCCTTCAGTAATTTTATAAAGATACACGATGGTGATGAGAGCCCGGAGGTATATCTTGGGACCCATGTGCATATCGAATAAGAAAAGGGACCTGATAAGACATCTTCTCCTGTTCCCGAAGTCTAAATCAAGGAGGTTCCACAGAAAGAAAAAGAAGTCGAGAGTGGCTTCAACACAAAGAGGCTCGATGCACCAGAGACCCGAGCAGACAATCCAGAGGACAAGTCAGAACTGGACGATTCAAAGGAAGGAACCCCGCAAAAGGAAATCGATGTTTCAACGGCCGATGAAAAGGTAAGTAACGAGTCTACTCCCAACGCCTTTATTGTGCTTGATACTCATATCCCCAACAAATGACAGACATAGGCTGGGCCTTCGGAGCGCAACGAGGAAGTTCAAGAACCTGATCTTGAAAAAATATACACCACTGGAAGTTTAGGAAACACACTCACATGGGGTGATCAGCAGATTCCCGAACCTATGAACGAGGTAGCCGATATATATGTGATCGCCTATGATTGAAAGAGGAAGGATATTGTCCAATGAACCACCAAGAAAATGAGGATTACATTGGATTTCTCCATCCTTACCACTACAGAGGAAGATTTTATAAACATATAAAATTCCAAAACATATGAACTTCTCGGTGTAGGTAGAGCGATCTCGGACACCACCCTAGATAGAGAAAAAAAGGATGAAAAGGAACTGGTCGTCGCCCTGAAAGGACTGGAACATTTGCGCCATCTGGATAAGTATTATCAGGACACCACGTAGGCCGTAGTATATTTAAGGAGCGAGTTCCAAGAGGCCTATCACAAGTTCATAAATGAGCGGCACTTATTTACCGCAAGAATAGTTGAACTCCATGAGGATACTCTCATGGCACTTGCAACGTGCAAGGATATGGAGTGATGGTACGAAAAGGCACAGCAAGCTGCAGAGAGAATAGACTACATTGGTGCAGTCTAGAAGGACCGAGATAAAGAAGAACACGGCATCCAGGTGTTGACAAAAACAGTCTTGAATGCATAAAAAAATCAGCCGAGTATTGGGCTAAAATGTCTCGGGAATCACACCGAGAAATTCAAGGGAAATGGGCCAAGTGCGAGAGACACTAGGTTAAGATCAATCGAGTGATGAAAGATATCGGATTGCCTGAGTTTGGCACACCCGATGATTTCATTGACTTGTGTGACATAGTCAAATCGCACGCTAAGCAAGATTCTTCATGGGCCGAAAGACTAACAAAAGTGATTGACACAGCGCCACGACAAGTACAACAATTTCTGGAACATTTGATTAATGCTCAGGCTGTGATTCAACAGTTAAGTACTAGTCTGGTCAAATATCGGGCACATGCAGTGGAGATCAAAGAATTTTACGCACTCCCGATGGAACAACACGGATTTCTATACGCCCAAACCTGCGAGGAGTTGTTCATCAGTTGGTCGAAGTATGAGAAAAGTCACATTTTCATGTGATATCTCGAGTTGACTGTTAGAAGAGAACGCCACGTGGAAAATTTTGTTTACTTATCTACACTTAGTCATTATTTTCAGTTTAATTTTATGTTACAAATAAGAGCATCGACCAATTAGTTAAAGGTCGATGGTTGTTGCAATAAACTCTCTTTTTTGGTTTTGTTAAGAACTATTTCCGAGCTACCTTTAATAGAGAAGTCCTTCTGGACTAGAGACAAGTTATATTTTCATCAAATGGGTGTGTGATTGGATGTGGAGAAGAACTATTTCCTATCTCGTCTCATGAATGGATTTTGTAATGAGTAAGAGTTATTGAATCTATTGTTAAGTTATTTGATGCAATGTTTTACAGTTCTTTTCTTTAATGATGAAGCTGAATCATTGTGTTATCATGTGATGGATGATTAGTGTAGGTCAATTATTTTTCTTACCATTATCTTATCGCATATGTGTCTTCTTTCTGATAATTAGTATCTCAGACAATAATTGGATGTTCACACGGTTAACGTATTACTACTAGGCATGTGGTATAGAATTTTCATCTACATGCTTGAGTAGTGGGTTATCCCAAGCTCAGCCTCTTCTCCAGTATTTTAGAACCTTTTCCCATTTTGTTTCCAAGTTGGTTTATATCGGCTTACAATCTTATATCAGTCCCAACTAAGAGAAAATACAAAAATAGAAAGTCCAAACTGAAGGAGACACCTTCGCAAGAAAACGTGAATCCCATGTATTAATTGGTCGGATCGCAAGATCTAGAGAACCATTCCACCGTTAAATGCTATAGAGTCTAAGTGGGCCCATCAATAGAATTAAATGGATTTAGGACCCATCAACAGAATTGGCGCTAGAAGGAGGGCCTGAGAATGAATGGTTGAATACATATTTCATATAATATTTCAGACAGCCTGTAGATTCAAAAAAACCCACATGCATGGCTAGTCATTCCCAAGACAGCCCACACACGCTGAGTACTCCTAAAATGAGTAACTCACCATAGCCTGAAGAAGAAAAATTGTACCCTAACATACCTTATGCTCTCCCTCGTGAGGAATTAAATCAATTCAAAAGAATCACAAGAGCATACACCCGACAGATCAGTGTGTTGTCCTTAGCTCTGATACTTCCTCAAAGAAAACAAGTAATCATACAAGTGGTTAATACTCCCAATGAGGTTTTTTTGCACACAGTAGAAGACCTAATAGATTTTGCAATCACTGAAATCTAAGATCCTCTTAATCGGTTCCCTAAAACACCATTCGAAGACATCTTTGAACTAGATAATTTTTCGAAAGAGGAGGAGTTTAACTCAGAATCTGAAGATATGGAGGACGACAATGACCATAATGAAGAAAGGGGAAACCCACCACTAAAAAATCAACCCTGGTTGGCTAGAGATGCTTTGGCCCTCCCGGGACCAATCCATAACCTTCCCCGACATCCAGAAAAGTTACTTCCTAAGTTCAACACAGAAACCTCAGGATTTCTTGAACATCATATCAAGAAATTTATACTAGCAATCAAACTTATGAACATCCAACATGAAGACGTAGTTTGCAGGTTGTTCCCCTACACTTTTGAGAACTCAACCTCCAAATGGTAGTTTAACCTACCTGTAGGATCCATAACTAGTTGGACAAAGTTTCAAAAGGATACTTTAGATAAATTTGTTGAAGAAACCACTACAGGAGCTCTAATGGATGAACTGTTCACAGCCACCATGAGTTCAAAAGAAAAGGTTAAATATTTCAATCAAAGATTCACAACCATATTTAAAAAATTCCAACCTGAATCCAAACCAACACAGGAGTTGCAAATCAAAGTTTATGCTAATGCTCTCCCAACCTCTATTTCCATGTTCGTGAAAAGGGCTACCAAATGAACCCTGGCTGAGAATTTTGAAGAAGCCAAAACGATAGAATTCTAGATGAAAGGGTGTAAATAAGGCCAGGTCTCTTTAGTTAAGAAAGAAGTTCAACCCCCTCCCAGGAGAGGACTCCTTCTAACTAGACCGCCAGGGAAACAAGTAGAATAGACGCCCGACAAGGGTAATGGAGATATAGAATATCTACAACACATTGTTAAGAAATTATCAAATGAGATCATAGACATGAAGAGAAATGCAGGGGAAGGAAACCAAGGCCAAAGGCCCTATAAGAATTTATTTAAAAGGAACCCACTGTTCGAAGCAATCGAACCTCCCCCAGCTAACTTGAATATCAATCTAGGGAATGCCGCATATGATTCTTTCTATACTTATCATCATGAAAACCACTCTGAAAGAGACTGCCCTCAATGGGTGCAAGCCATGAATTTGATGGCCAATCGGTTTCTAGACGAAGTCTCCCTGATCGAAAAAACAACAGTTCAGTTATGAATGTTTGTGAATAGGAAGAGATTGATCCACTAGGAGATAGAGCCATTCTAATATGGGATCCTGACCTAATTATGCCTTCTGACGACCTATTTCAGGTTCAAGAACTACCCGTAGAGGTCTCAGTTATGCAAATGAGAAGTAAAGGTCCTCCTGTCTCAAAGGATCCTACTACCACTCAAACGTCAGGGGAAAGGTCAACTCTCGATCACCTAAAAGCACCTTTTTCTCCCCATAAGAACCCTATTATTATCCATACCCGAGAATCGCCCAAACTAGAGTACAACGTAGTTGAAGATTTGAAGAAGTTGAAGGCTAATATATCGGTTATGGACATGTGTAGAATCCCTCAACAAAATGACTTCCTGCTACAAGATTTGAAATCAATAAAAAACCCTACGACAAGCAATGAACAGCAAAGAAATATAACTTCCACAGATCTAGTAAATAAACCAACTATGAATACATGCTCGGAAGATAAGAAGGGAAAACCCTTCGCCCCATCATTCCTTTTGATGTTTGAAGTTTTCAACAGGAACCTCCACAATTGTTTGGTCGATTCAGAAGCATCCTCTAACATTATGCCACTGTCTATCTATAAAAAACTAAATGCATCCCCTCTCAAGAGTGATAAACATGTGATACAACTAGACAAAACCCAGGTAAAAGTCATGGGGGAACTCAGAGATGTAATGATCAGGATAGCGACACATCCTAAGTTTGTGCAAGTGATTGAAATCATTGTAGTAGATATCCCAGAGGCCTATGGGTTATTACTAAGTCGAGATTGGTCTTAGAAGTTAAATAGGTACTTTAGTACAGACTAGGCACACCTTTGGCTACCACTGAAGGGATACAAGAATATGATCAAAATCTATAGGGAGAGATATCTGAAATATACGGTCATTGATCTAGAAACTGCAAACGAACCCTCATCGACATATTTGCCCGTGCTAGGAAATTATTCTTGCGATTCCTTTTTTGGGAACTTCTCCCCTCTTCCATCTAATGTCCCTCTCACTCAGAACTTCGAAATGGTTTTTCAAGAGAAATCGCCAATACCGACAAAGGAAACCCTTTTCTATCAAGAACATGTGCTAGAAATCACCGGACAAAAGATAGGAGGGAAAGAAAGTAATAAGAAGGAAGAAATGGTTAACTTTCGCTCACAAATATGGACCATATATTTTGATGGATCTAAATCACAGGAAGGATCAGGGGCAGGGTGCATCCTCATTGATCCAAAAGGTAAACGTCATTTCCTGTCCTGTAGACTATAATTCGAATGCACAAATAACACCATCGAGTATGAAGCTCTAGTACAAGGGTTAAAGAAATCCATAGACTTAAACATCAAAGAATTGAAGGTTTTCGGAGACTCAAAGATTATCATTAGACAAGTAAGGAATATTATACATTGTAATTCCCTGCAACTAAAGAATTATCAACGGAAAGTGCATAGTTTAATAGAGCATTTTGAAGCTTTCAATATTACAGCGATCCCCAGAGAAAAGAATATTCTTGCTAATTCCATGGCCACAGCTGCTTCAAGGTTGCAACCTCTAGAAGATTACAAAGCCTCCCGATTCATTGTGGAACTACTCTACAAAACATCGGTGCCCAACAATATTTCTAATTGGAAAGTCTTTGAAGGGGATGAACAGATCATAAAATTTCTGACTAACCAAGATAATTTCAAAGACTTGGCTATTGACGATGAAGTATTCCAGGAACAATCAATAGGAATGGATTATTAGACAAGTCAACCTATTGACAAATCGAAGTCTCACACAATCTTGAAAGGGATAGCTAATTTGGAAAATCTTTTTGACCTAAAGGAACAATTTAAGGGGCCTAAAAATGCAAAGACTGGTAGCTCATGTCCCCTGCATGAAACTATAAATCTCGGAACCCCGAAAAACCCAAAAAATGTGAATCTCGACAAGACTATATCTAAAGAGGAAAGAAAGGCTTATCTCAAACTGTTCAAACAATATCAATATGTCTTTGCATGGTCCTACCGAGATCTAAAAATTTATGAAACCCGTATCATTCAACACACTATATCGTTAAAAATTGAAGTGAAACCCTTCCAACAGAATCTCTGAAAGTATCACCCATCCCTAGAACCTCTCATGTATCAGGAATTGAAGAACTTTTATATGCCAAAATCATCTTCCAGGTTAGGCATTCTGCGTGGGTAGAAAATATGATTCTTGTGAGGAAAAAGTCTGGATAAATCCGCTTATGCGTAGATTTTAGGAACCTCAACAAATATTTAGAAAAGGAAAATTACCTAGTCTCGCCAATGGAGCAACTCCTATAGACCGTGTCTGGCTCGGAAATATTCTCTCTACTAGACAGTTTCTTAGGTTACAACCAAGTCCTGGTTTCAGAGGAAGATCATTTGAAAACTACCTTCTGAACCAAGTGGGGAACCTTTGATTATAAACACATGCCTTTTGGGTTAATCAATGCAGGGGATACCTTCCAAAGGACCATGGACGTAGCATTTTGGGGACATATCAACAAGTGTGTGGTAGTGTATCTGGAAGACATGACTATGTATTCAAAGAATAGAGAAGAGAACATCCAACACTTAACTCAGATTTTCGAAAGGTGTAGGAGATACGATATATCCTTAAATCCTAATAAAACTATTTTTGGCGTTGAGGAAGGTAAGTTTCTAGGCCACATTATATCTCAAGCAGGAATTCGCATAGACCCAGAAAGGATTAAGGCCATAACTCAACTCTCGTTGCCTCACAACAAGAAAGCTACGCAGTATTTTTTTAGACAAATCAATTTAGTGAGGAAATTCACTCTCGATTTCGCGGAAACTATCAAACCCTTACAAAAGATGATTCGTAAAGATGTCAAATTAAAATGGGATGATGAACGAAAGGATGCTTTCAGCAACATCAAAACTACTATATCTCAACCCCCGTGTTACGAAGTCCCGATTTCAATAGAGATTTATTCCTCTATACTTTCGCCTCCGACCAATAGTTAGTTGCGGTATTGACTCAGAAGGATGATGACAACAACGAGGCCTCGGTGTCTTTCATGAGCACTAACCTCCAAGGAGCTGAACTAAATTATCTTGTCGTAGATAAACATGCTTATGTAGTTTATAAAGAAGTAAAACACTTCAGGTCTTACATCCTCAAGAACCACACCAAAGTAATCGTGCCTCACCCTGTGGTCCGATCCTTATTCACCCAACGGGATATAGTCGAAAGAAGAGGGAATTGGATGGTGGTAGCTCAAGAATTTGATCTAGATATAAAACCTGCCAAACTAGTTAAAGGGAAAGGGTTATACAAACTCGCAGTCGAATCCCAGGACCAAGTAAATGAAGATTATGGGCGGGAGAATGAAATGGAATTATGGTGTGGCAAAGTTTCATACATATTCCCAGGACAAGAGTCTTGGTACGGGAAGCTAAATTATCTCTTACACCATGGGACTTGTCCAGAAAATCTCAACCCTATGGAAAGGACACCTCTTAGGTTAAAATCTGCACAATATCACCTCATAAATTCGGTACTCTTCTGGGTTAATTATGATGGGGTACTATTAAGATGTCTCGAATGTGAGTATGCAAACAAAGTTATGAAGGAAATCCATGATGGCCCTTTCGGTGGACATTTTGCAGGAAACACCACCGCTCATAAGATACTGAGAGCTAGTTATTATTGACCCACTTTGTTTAAGGACACTCACACTTACGCTAGAAACTGCAAAACCTGTCAAGTAAGCACTGGGAGAGAGAAGAGACCAGCAGTCCCACTCCAACCGGTGACTGTTTCTAGGCCTTTTGAGCAATGGGGGTTAGATATCTTAGGAGAGATTACAACAAGCTCTTCAAAATAGCATAAGTATATACTTACTACCACCGATTATTTCATGAAATAGGCAAAGGCCATCCCTCTAACCCATGTAAACGAGAAGGTGGTAATCCAATTTATAGAACAATAGTTGATCACAAGCTTTGGTGTCCCTTCTGTCCTAGTTTTTGGCAGCTTACTTCTCTTGCACTCTGTTGACAGAGTTTTCTCTAGACAAAGGAATCATAATTAGATACTCTGCAAATTACTATCCATGGGGAAACGGAGTGGCAAAATCAACTAATAAGAACCTAGTAAGGATATTGAAGAAAACAATTGTAGACAACCAAAGGAATTGGCATAATATACTCTATAATGCTCTATGGGCCGATAGGGTCACACCCAAGGAATCTATAGGAAATTCCTCGTACTTTCTAGTTTACAGGCAGGAAGCCATTCTCTCGAACAGGCTTTATCTTCCATCTCTTCAACTAGCCCAAAATGCCAAAGGGGAGCCTTCATCAGTCATACAACAAAGAATTGACACTCTGCTCATGCTAGAATAAGAAAGGGAAAAGGCTAAGTCAAAATTCATATCCCACCAACAGATAGTAAAAAGATGGTTTGATAAGCATAAGGCTAAAGAGAAGAATTTTGAAGTAGGAGACTTAGTCCTAAAATGGGACAAAGAAAATGAGCCAAAAGGGACGCATTCTAAGTTTCAGAATCTGTGGCTTGGACCTTTCCAGGTGGCTGAGAAGATTGGGGCATGCACTTATCGATTGCAGAATCTAAGGGGGGAACCTGACGCCCTCCCAGTAAATGGCCAAGCCCTAAAACAATATTTCCATTAAAACAAAAACTTGAGTTTTTATGTTTTGTGCACGTATTTCATGAGTTGTTTCAGCTAGGTTGACTGCGAATTACTTTTATTTTTTATTTTCTTTTGTTGTTTTGATTTCCGCACTTTTGAAGGTTGTGTTTAGCAAGACAATGGTTGACCTCAAATCATGCGACATAGTGAACTCTATTCCTAACTCATTTCTCACATACAACACAAGAAGCGTTGAGGAACCTACGGTTGCTTTGAAGAGTCCTATATATAACCCGCGCAGATGAACAACTCTGGAGAAATGCAGAAAGGTCTACCCGGTGGTCTGGTGAAACCTTACGGGAAAATTGGAAAG
>SNQJ01S0222495.1:0-12992 GCA_010110895.2 Picea sitchensis
TATGTACCTTGGAATGATCAAGTGGAATGATAGTATAAGTCAAAATGCAGGTGATGAAGGGTAAAATAATAGCAAAAAGTATGGGCAAAAAGAGTACAATATGTGGTCCTAACACCCTCCATACCTAACAACGTCAAACATTGGAAGGTATTCGAGGATGATCTCGAGATCAAGAAATTCTCGGAGACTGTCGAAGAATTTTCAGAGATGCATATCGACCAAGACTTTGTCTCTGAAGAAGAGCTTGATGGGGGTAAGTTTCTGAGTAAAATAGCAGAGCACAACATTGTGCAGCTCCCCAACAACCATATTCCAAGGGGACTGGTTCCTTTGGAAAGGATTTTTGATAGAAATGATGTGTCATTAAAAGGGGAGATCTCAGAAGATGACACTGATACAATTCAGTGCAACATTGGCACTAAGAGTGAGCCCAAGTTGGTCAAATTGTCAAGAAGTATAACAAAGGAGCAGAGGTCTGAATATGCTGGACTTTTGAGGGAATTTTCTGATGTATTTGCCTGGACCTATGAAGATCTCAAAACATATGACACTTCTGTCATCGAGCATAAAATCCCGCTGAAAAGGGAAGCAAAACCATTCAGGCATAAGCTAAGATAGATCAATCCTATGTTGCTTCCTATCATGGAGAGGGAAGTGAAGAAGTTACTACATGCCTAGATCATCGTACCATTGAGATATTCAGAATGGGTGGTCAACTTGGTACCAGTAAGGAAAAAGAATGGAGAAATTAGACTCTATGTAGACTTCAGAAACCTGAACAGGAGCTCACGGAAGGATAACTACCCCTTACCAAAGATGGAACATATACTGTAGAGGTTAATAGGAGCATCCTAGATGCCCATGATCGATGGTTTCTCTAGCTACAATCAAGTCTCTGTTTTACTTGAGGACAGGGAAAAGACGACATTTACCACTCCATGGGGCACATTCATGTATGCCAAGATGTCGTTCGAATTAATGAATGCAGGGGCAACGTTTCAATGTGCCATGGACATATATTTCATTGGGGAAAAGGATAAATTTGTGGTTTTCTATCTGGATGACATCACAGTATTTTCAAAATCTGATAAAGAACACTGTTGTCATCTCAGGAAGGTTTTCCTGAAATGCAGAAGTTTTGGCATTTCATTAAACCCCAAGAAATCTCTGTTCGCCATGCAGGAGGGAAAGTTACTAGGCCACACAGTATCAGCGGAAGGAGTCAGGATCGATCATAGTAGAATTGAGGCAATACAAGCCTTATCAATCTCGAGGTCCAAGAAGGAGGTCCAATCTTTCCTTGGTAAGATTAATTTTCTAAGGAGGTTTGTGCCTAAATTTGCAGAGGAGGTAAAACTTATAACAACCATGTTAAGGAAAGGAAATGAAGTGAGGTCCTCTGAATCGTGAAATTGCTTTGAGAAAATAAAGAAGGCCCTGTCTAAAGCCCTCGTGCTTATCAGACCCGATTATTCAAAGGGTTTCCTTATTTTCTCCTTTGCCTCACCTAACACGATGGCCGTTGTTTTATTACAGACAAACAATATTGGGCTAGAGTAGCCTATTGCCTATTTCATCCGAGCATTAAGGAATGCCGAGGTCAGGTATGAAACTATGGAGAAGTAGGCCTATGCCCTGGTAAAGGCTCTCAAGGCATTCAGAATCTATGTCCTGTAGTCAAAAATCATCGTTTATGTCCCCTCAACTGTTGTTAAAGACATTCTTATTCAGCCTAACATAGACGGGAGAAGGAGTAAGTGGATAGCCAAGATTCTAGAATTTGACCTGGAAATAAAGCCTACCAAATTGATCAAAGGTCAAGGTTTAGCCAAGCTGTTGGCTGAAGCCAATTGCCAAGCTTTGGGGGTAACTTTCATCAATGAATGCTCAGGAATTCAGCAGGGTCGACTGTCTGAAATAGATCCTCAAAGGGAGCCCCCATTGTCTCGATGTCCCTAGTATAAGGATGTCATATATTTTTTGCAATAGTTGTGGCCTCCAGGCGGCCTACAAAGAAACAAGGCAAAAACTCTGAAGCTCAAAGCAGTCAGATACTGCCTTATCGATCAAGTTCTTTATTGGAAAGATGCCCTAGGGTTTCTTTTGAAATGTGTAGATCCGCAAGAGGCTGATAGGGTCATAGTTGAATTTCACGATATCTTATGTGGAGGGAACCATTTATGGAAAACCACAGCCTACAAAATCCTTAGGGCTGGATACTACTGGCCCACCATATTCACTGATGTTTGCAGAAGGGTCCGAGCTTGCACCAAATGTCAAAGATTTGCAGGAAAACAACAGCTCAAGTCTCTGTCGTTAAATCCTATGGTTGTTTCAGGACCTTTCTAGCAATGGGGCCTAGATTTCATTGGAGAAATTCACCCCGCTTCCAGTGGACAGCACAAATGGATCCTAAATGCTACTGATTTCTTCACCAAGTGGATTGAAGATATCCCCACCAGGAGTGCTTCCCACAAGGTAATCATTGGATTCCTGGAAGACCTCATTACAAGATTCAGCTGCCCAAGTAAGATTGTCACTGATAACACAGCCTCTTTCAGGGCTGATCCGTTAGCCAAGTTTTGTGAGCAATTCGGGATCAAACTAATTCACTCCACTCCATACTATCCCCAGGGCAACAGTTTAGCAGTGTCCTCCAACAAAAGCCTGATAAGGATCATCAAAAGACTGTTGGAAGACAACAAGAAGGCCTGGCATTCAAGATTGAAATTTTCTCTATGGGTCGATCGAGTGACCACGAAGAGATCTATAGGCATATCTCCTTTCCAATTAGTCTATGGAGCAGAGGCTGTTTTTCCTTCTCATTTAGCCATTCCTGTAGCAAAATTCCTCTAGGATCATCAAGAGGATCTTGATAACATGATCAGAATAATTCATTAGCTAGTGGAAGTCCAACAGGCTAGGGAGCATGTAATGGGCAGGATTCAGGACCATCAGCAAAGGATCAAGTAGGTTTTTGATAAGAAGGCCAAGAAGGAAGAGTTTCGGATAGGAGACCTGGTTCTAAAATGGGATGCTCCTAAACAAGATAAAGGCAAGCATGGAAAATTCGAAGCCCTGTGGATTGGGCCTTTCAAAGTATTTGAAGTATTCTCTAATAACACCTACAGGGTATGGGATTTGAAGGATCAAGAAGTTTTCAATGGCCCTATGAATGGGCATTTCCTAAAAAGATTTTTCTCTTGAGCCGCACATGGCTCTTTCGCAGTTGTGAATATTGTTTTTCTTTCCATCATTAAGTTTTAAATAAATGACCCCATAGCCCAACAACAAGGCACTGGAGCTGCAAAATGAGTCCTTAGAGCATCACAGGGATGACTCTATCCCCCATGGAGCCTAATGTTAGTAACATTCTTGTCCCGGGCACAAGAGTATTCAGGTTTGCAAGTTGCACAAGAAGCGCCCGAACACAGCACAGAAAAATCTCATTTTAGGCTTCCAAGCAAGTAAGCGAGCGAGTTTATATTGTCAATGGTCTGGATTCATCCATAAGAGCATATCAGTGGTTGGCGGGAAATCGCGATTAGCGGAGTTGCGCTGAGATTAGCGCAATGGATAGTGCCCACATTGTGTGCAGGAAAGGATAGCATCCATCCATCCAAAGGACGTGTGGCGCGGAATCTAGTCACGTCGGCGTTTTGGCATTTGGGAGTTCGAGGGGTGAGAGTTCCATGTCATTCTACATCTCGAAACCCTGAAACCCAAAGAGCCAAAAGTGCCCAAAGTCGGGCTCGCAATATCACGGGGTAGTCTCAGCCGTCCATCTAAAGGGGACACCTAGTGCGCGATTAGGCTCCTCGCCTTTTTGCCCATCGCGATTTCGAAGCGCAAGGATCAAATCCTTCATATCCCTGAGGCGTGAAGTTCCAAGAGTGTCCAGGATGTAGGTCCACAACATCATCAAGTGAATTCAAGACCATCAAATATGAGAGGGATGCGTGGCACCCAATTAAGTCATCTCGGTGTTTCGCTCATTGCGACTGTGATAAGCAAGGATTAGTTCCTTCCTATTCACGAATGCCGAAAGTACCTTTGAGAATAAGCACAAGGTCACAACCCGTGGTCACTTGGGAAATAAAAGAGTTGTGCAAATGGGGCCAAAAGCGTCGAGTCTAGTAGTCGAAAGGGTCACACGATCTCCAAGTGCCATCTGATTCAACCTCAATCCTGGTTTTTGCTGGGAGTAAATGAGGGTGAGAAGGGGTGGTTGAAACCTCTCCTCATTCATTAAGTGTAAGGTATGGAGGGTCTGGAAAGCTCTTTGCTCGAGAGGGTCCTGTGTACCAAATTTTTCAAAAGAAACCATGTCGAGTCCTCGACTAGCCAGAGAGGTTTGCACATGCTAACTTGGCATTTAATGGCTCAGCTACTCCCCTTACAGGAGACATGCATAGTTAAGGTGGCATATGACGAAGAATATCTGTCCGAATTTGGCTGAAGGGACACCAAGCCTTGGATGATTGAGCACGCCTCTGTTAGGTGAATTTTTCAAAGTATGTAGACTTAGTCTTTGTATTTTGTAATCATCAATGGTTGAGAAAGGCTCCCGGTTGTAAAACTTTAATGAAGCACTGTTATTCTAGTTATGCATAGACTCTTGAGACTTCTTGCCTTATGAATGTCAGTTTCTTTCACGTCTTTGTTTACACGGTGTTAGAGAAGCTTGGAATTGGAGGATCCAGTCGAGTTGTAACTGTTATAGGATGATGTAGGTTGGATCACTGTAACAGTTGCATCATTTCTAATCGGTCTCTATGATTTCCTTAGCGCTGAACGACTTGGAATTGGAGGATCCAGTCAAGTCCCCCTTTTAGTTTCCCAAAGCCCTGAACCAAGAGGATCTTGCATTCAAAGTTTTTCTTCTACAAACTGTTGAAAGGTTTGTTGCCTGAGGTAGTTTGCTCACTCTTCTTACCAAGTCTTCCACCTATTCATCTTTTAGGCAACTCACTGACTGAAGTTAGATCAAGACCTCCTTTGTTCCTTGCATACCAAACCTAGTCCCTGAGCTAGAGTGATATCTCCCCGAGTCTCTATCCATTTGATCACCCATTAAAAACTATCGTGACATAAAACTGATGGGCGTTGGGCTCTACTCTTGCAAGTAATCTAGGAGTGACTTCTGACACTAACACATAAGATCTAGCTCAAAATTCCTTAAAAATTCTTCCAAATTATTCTGACCATGAAAAGTAGGAGGTTCTCTTACCTCTGAACTTACCGCATGCATCATTCTGGCACATATTTTGGTAGATAACTCATGTAATCATTGTTTCGAGTTCTGTAGTATCGTTTCAGAGTCCGAAGCACAATATCTAATGCTCCTCCAACTCAACATTCCATCTATAGTTGGGTTGAACTAATCCACTTCGTGCACGTTAGTTCTATAAAATTGATTCACCTTGTCTGAAATGAATTTTTTGTTGTAGCCTCAATGTCTCATCCACCTTCTAAGGGATCCAAGGATGTTATAACTCTGTAATCTCCAGATTCAAAGATCATATTCTTGGTCTTCAAATTAATAATAGCATGATTTTCAAACACCCAATCCATTCCAACAATGCTGGATAAGGTTGAGTGTTGTCTACTATGTCAATCACTTCAAAGTATGCCATGGTGTGCACACCATCTAGATATATTGGTATCCCCTTCAATCTACCAATTGGAACCCCTCTATGTTGATTTTCTAGCTTCAACTGAATAGTTGAATGCCCTAGTTGAGGTTCTCCCATGGCTTCCCATGTCTTCTTAGACAAAACATTAACTTCAGACCCCAAATCTAGTATGATCCCATATCGAAATCTCCAATGTTTGCATTCAACCTGAATTACCTACTTGTCCTTATCTTCTTAAGAAAATGATTGATTCCCTTCTTTTCTAATTTCATTTCTTCTCCAGAACTACACTTTTATAACATACTCTGTAGCACTTGTAAGGATGTATATTATCATTCAACAACTTCAAACATGACTGCAAAAAGTTTATGATATTACTTACTTGTTTTGAAGTTTGCTCTCTACTGGTCTAATCAAATAACTGAGGCATTTCATAGATTGGTACATCATCTACTAGATTTGTTCCTGAAGTATAAGTAGTGTTCTCCTTCAAAATATCTTGTCTAGCTTGCTTGAAGGTCTCATTTTCTTTGCATGCATCAAACTTATGTTTAGGTTCTGCATTTTTTCTTACCCACTAGTGTAGATCCTTTTTATGCTTTGTTGCATCTTCTATTGTCTTGGATCCACCTCTAGTCACTATATTTACCTTCTTCCCATCATCCTCTCTAGTTTCCACAACAATCCATTGCACATTATGATTATTTGGGTTCCTCTTTTCTTGTATCTTTACCAAACGTGTCGAACCGTCTTCTGTATCATGGTCTATTGCATGACAATACATACATGTCATAGTTGGTTTTGGATAGTCTCTTGCATAGTTTCCTTGTTTTTGAAAATTATGACATACTACTGGTCCTCTATCTCCTCCAAATAATCCTCCTCTATTACCTTGATTATCTCTGGGAGGTGTATTATACTGAGGTGCCTGATTATATTGTAGTTGTGCATTATTATATTGTGGTGGTGGTCCAAATTGTTGTGCATTATTGTACTGCAATTATGCTCCAAACTGTTTCACATTATTATATCACTACTACGTAGGTTGTCCTGTCATTTGTTCATCCTACACAATATAAGTATTTGAAATCCTCTCCTTCATTATTTCCAAAGTTCTGCAATCCTTGTCTTCATGTCCAACCAACCTAGAGAAATTACAAAATGTAGTATTTGGTACTGTCTGATACTTTTGCATCATGAGACAATGATAAGGATCATGTCCATGTGTTCTACATATATCAAACCATGGCCCTTGTGGTGGTAAAGGGTTTGGCATACCTGCTCCCAAGTATTGTGAAAAGGTTGGGCACTCATTCTTATGATGACATTTTGTTCTACATAATGTACACCAGGCATCTTCTCTCTTCTCGTTAACTTTATTTTGATTCAACTGAAATGTCAGGTTCTTCATATCTTCTCAGAGCTCTTCCACAACTGGATTTGTATGCTTATACTGATTCTCCTCTAACTGCAAGGCTTCTTGTAGAGCCTTAGCCTGAGTTAGGAATTTGTGCTGCCTCAATGGGTACTTCAAACGTGGAAGTAATGAATTAACAAATAAATTCCTATATTGCATATCTGTGATAGGAAACTTTAACTTACCTTTTAGCCTCTTGAACTTCTAATCAATCTTGCACATTGATTCTCCTGGCTTCTTCTGGATATCTATCGTCTCATTCATGAATTGGTCCTTTGAACTTGGTAGTTGAAATTCATTAATTAACTTCTTCTTGACATCTGTGATGGTTGTAGGTGCTCCCATGGGATTATTTATTGTGAGACCCATATACAAATCCAGTGCGTGATCTCTGAATGTAATTTTCAACTATGAATGAAACCTTTGTATCTTCATCTATAATCTGCTTAGCTGCCCATATCTTCTCACAGATAAAAAAAATGATTCTCTCGGTCCTCCGACCCTTCTCCATGGAACTCAAGTAACCTAATAGTTGGATCTTGTCCTACCATTGCGAAGTTTGTTGTACTACTAGCTGAAATACTTCCACTTGAATTGATCCCTCGTCCTAAAATCCTTCTACCACTAATCACTTACTGGCTAACCATTTCTTTATCTTTAGATGTCTTAGTCGCACATGGGGTTGTGGGTTCCACACTAATTATGATTTTGAATGTAGAGCCTTCTTCTTCACCATACAATTGACCTTTGGTTTTCCTCTCATATGTGATGCATAAGATATCCTCAATATACCCTGTGGCATGAAGATCCTCTACCTCTTCCTCATCACTTTGGAATGCCTCTCACTCAGCTACTGCCCTCTTCTTACAATTTATCCTATACTTGTAGGGTATTCCGTTGTGCGTTACTCCTGCTTTCTTTATTATTTACCTAGCATTTTCCTTATCCATCATTATGGGCTCCATTACTTCCTTCTTCTGTACTCTCTCTAGATCCCTCTCCATATCTCATATCATCCTTAATGCTTCCCCCAATTCCCCCATGCACACAGAGTGATTTAGTTGTCTAACTCTATGGTCATCACACATTTATCATGTAATAAGGTTTTGATTGATGTGTACAAGGACCTGATGTACCTCCCTCTTGTCCCCTTCAATAATTCCTAGTCCGCAACAGTATATGACTTCAGTGTATCAATTTCCAACTTAGTAATAAACCCTGCAATAATATTGCCTAACCAGAAATCCACTGCGTGCATGAATTTATTGTTAACTCTTTCCAATTGCACAAAACTCTTAGTAGTTCATTCTACTGGTCTTATCCGATTAGTGGGATGAGTATCCTTCAACCTCAATATCCACTCTTGCAACAACTATGGAAAATAACAAAAAAATGACTCATGTAAATCAATAAACACATACTTGTCCAGATACTGGCATGGTGTATACCCATAACTTTTGTTATCTTTCTGTGCAAACTCAAGCTTCTTTGTCTCCAAACATCTTTCAATCTCCTTCTTAGTAGGGTTCTATGGCCTGAACATCCCCTTCTACCACTGCATTCTCTTCATTATCACTCTCATCAAATCCCTTCCAATCCATCCTTTTGAGTTCCAACCTGCAATGGAACCATTTCTTGGTTGTATGGGCTGACCTAGGTTTCCAATAAAACCCTCAAACCATCGGCCCTCCTGGTAAACTAGAAGGCAACATCGCGCACAACACAGTCTCACTTGAGATGGATTATGGGAGACTGTAGGACTCATATGTCTGCAGTCATGGAAGGGATTGGGGATGTTTCTTCTACTTATACTTTAACATGCATCATACTCCATACCTCATTATACCATTCATCTATATCTATCAATTAATTAACAATTATTTCATTCTTCATTATCAGTATTGTGCATCGTAAGTTACTATTCTAACCATTCATCATTCATTCATAATTGCAGAAACAACAAAAAAGTCACAACACATGATTCTACTGTGGTTCACCCCCCCTAGGGATACATCCACAAATATTTGTCTCTTCGGGCTTCTTTATTCATTGTCTTCAAATTGAAACTGCATGCATTACATCATAAACAGTGAAAAATGTATAGTGAGGCGAACTAAGTCGCACCAAGCTCCACAACTTGTGACCTAAACCTCAATTACAATACTCAGACCATCAATCATTGACCCCCACAGATCATACCATATCCAATACTAACCAAAACCTCTCGCGCACAATGCGAAATATGATCGCCAAGATCTTAACGATAGCACTCAATCCACAACCACTAACTATTAGCTACCTCTAACTCTCCCCCATAGACCTCTATTTATATTACTAATGGGCTAATAAGAAGTTACAATTAGATCAAAATCCTAACTCTAAGTGGACTCAACTTGTCCACATTCTAACTGGATTGGTGCACTAACTCAAAATTTCATCGCACTTCTTTTCCTTTGTTCCCATCGCGCGCTGCTTCCTTGGTCCATTCTGCCTTGTTTTCTACGCTATATCTTGAACCTTACCCAAAATATCCTACTCCAACAATTTGTTTGTTGTGTTTAATAAAATCAATGGCCATATGAAAATATTAATCACACCTTATATCTGTAACAAGTCTATGATGTATAGATCATATGTATTGGTCCTTAAAAAAATTGATATTGTATCATTCCTAGAGTTGGTACTTGGTAGAAGTATTGTATTGTACCTAGGTGATATTATAAAATCTTGTACATGGTACCTCCATGATATGGAGTAGGTTAATGGTGTGTACTTGTATCTATGTATGTAACATGTAAATGGAATAACGATGGAATCCCTGGATAGGCATACACACCCATTTTTCATGTGTACTTGACGATTTGGATAAATTTCTTGGTATAGTGAAGAAACTCTGTTATGTAGTTGTTAAACACTTGGATATGACATAAGGTGTCTGTTAGTCGAATACTTTACGAGTGGATCTTGTTGGTTGCATATTTGGGGAGGTGGCTAGAACCCTAACCTTGAAGTATTTTGTACATTTAGGGGGAGTTCATCAAGAAGTTGAATGAACCATGTATTTGAAGAACATCCTACTAGACTGTAAGGAAATCCTACTAGATTGGTTATTCTAATGGTTAGGTACCAATGTATTTCAATGGATGGTTGTTCCTTTATATTAACATCAACAGTTTGTGTTGTCTACATGATTGGGGTATGAGATGCAAGTGCTAGGTTGGACCAAATATATACCTTGTTGATCAGGAGGTTCTTCGATTCATGATTGAGCATTTGATGCATCAAACTGGTGAAAAATGTTGATGAAGATGTGATCTAACAGAGATTGAGACAAGTACTTGTTAAGGGGAGTGTTGAAATTATTAAATCCTCTTATATATTCATGCGTGATACTTGATCATATGATAAGGTTAGAGGTGTTATCGTATTGTTCATTATAATGTAGAGATTGTTAATACATGAATAATTCACGTATAAATTTTAAAAGGTTGTTAAATATAGTTTGATATGGGATATTATCTCCAACTACTTTAACCTATTTTTAATTTTATTTATTACTTAATACAATTTTAATATATGTGGAAACAATATCCATTCTCCAATATATTATCAATAAAACTATGGAAGCACTCAAATTTCCACCAAAATGGAAAAAATACCATTTTGAACAAGTGAAATTAGTAGCAATGCTGCTTATACCTGCCTCTTAGAAATGTATTAATGTAATAGTTGTGGGTAATCCAAAGTGAAAAGTTAAAATAATTATGAAACATTCAAAACTTGTAACAATATATATTACTTTTGCATTTCCTAAAATCAAAATGGAAATAAGAGTGGCTACTCCAAGTGTTTAAAAGTTCAAGTAGAATTGAATAAATTTAGGTGTTAGTCACAAGTGTAAATTGAAGTTTTGAAAATGTTCTTAAAATAAATAAATTGATGAATAAAAGATGTGGCATATTGATGTAGACAATAAACTTTGATTCATTCACAAGATCTAAAAGCTACGCGAACACACAAGAATGGAAAATAACTCTCTTTTATTCCTTCCTCATCCTAACTATTATAATGGAAGTTCAACCCCTTATAACTACTCTTTGAGATTTTCGAAAACATTTAATTTTAGAAAAACAACTAATCTTGGAAAATTATTGCGTGACTCTAAAACTGACCAACATCTAAAAGATAACTAGAGAGAATCTATTTGTCAACTCTCTTTTTTGATTAGGTGCATAAAATGAGAGATAAATGATAATTACAAATTTAAAAAATCCTGAAAAAACACTAAAACCACAATTTGAGACCTTATATGAACGAATTTTGCCTCGAAAATGTGTCGAAATGATGTCCTATTTGAAGGATCAGATTGACACGGTAGTGAAATCTTCGAGATGCAACTCCCTATAAAATTTCATCCCAAATGGATAACTAAATCAAAATTTATGACCCTCGAATATCCCTACATCACATATTAGTCCTATCCATAACACTTCAAAGTATAACCGAACTAGAACACATGAAGTACTTGTTTGGCTTGTAAGGAGGTTAGGGGTCAAGGGTTATATCCCACTCAAGAGTATAAGGAGGTATGGGGTAAAGAAAACTCCCTTTAGTGGGATAAGCTTACTTCATCTATTTAATGTCATCCTTGGGTTAGGTGAGAAGGAGTAATGTGATAGGTAGATCCACTTGCTTAAGGTGAGAGTACAACTATTAGGCAACGCATGATACTAGCGCAGATGTTTACAAGCCTGGATACTATCCTTGGAGGGAAGACTTACAGGACTTACCGGAACAAGTAACCATTGTTTTCTTTCTAGAATAGGATTATCCGTTTCAGTTGGCTAGATTATTTTAAGAAAATATTTCAATAGAAGGGTAGATTATTCCAAGGGGATATTTCTTCCATAGAAGGAAGTTGATTCTCCAAGAGAAGAAGGATTTTTCTTCCTCAAAGCCAAGTTTTTACTCGTGATTCTCAAAACTCGAAGTACCTAAGGTTAGGACCAAACTAACTAAAGGGAAACAATGTTTGAGTTAGTGGATTAATGGTTAGAGGGTGTGTTGGTTAGTGAGTAAATGATGAGGGTGTTAGCAGATTAGTGATTGGGGTTATTTTGGCTTATATGGGTTACATATTAAGCATAGATGATTTTAGGGGCTAAATTTCACTCATGGGCTAATTTTCCATGGTTTTTCCAAAAACGAGATTCTCTATTTTAAAAATGATTTGCCCAAATTCTATAGGATAAAATTATTTTACCTTAAAAATCGCCAAAATTTTATAAAAACTATATAAAATCTTAGAAATTTGAATTTTTTTACAAAAATATCGCCAAACATTTATAGTTGGTATATAAAGGATTAGTAAGATTCGCCAAGGTTTCTACATTTTAAAATAAATTTCCATCCTTAAAATCATCCCTGATATTAAGGGGTTTATGGTAGTGGGTTGGAGTTAGTGGATGAGTGGATCATGTTTAACTTAAATTTAGGATGTGAATATGTTATAAGTTAGGAGTTTAATGACTTGGTAATTAAATATAGCACATAAATTAAGGAGTTGGTGAGTTATTTCTACTCTTAGCCATGAAACTTTATATCAATCATATAACTTTTTTTTTATTAAGGTTGGTTGTCATTGATGTCAACCCTTGAAAAAAGCCCCATAGAAACAATGTTTGGGTAATGGACACAAGATTGTCTCATGTAAATATGACTCATTATTGTTTTTTCATGGTTGATAATAAGTAAATATGGATGAACTCCAAAGTGGTCCCCTTATGGTGAAAGCCCTCACCGGAAGACGCTTTGCGGAGTAAGAGAACCCATGCTTAATTGTGAAACAATGAGATGAAGGACAGTGCATTTGTCAGGGAAACTATTATAGACGGATATTTCTTGTCATGCCATTTCTGGTGGTATGTGGAACGTCACAT
>SNQJ01S0222496.1:0-14946 GCA_010110895.2 Picea sitchensis
CTGTTAATCTGGTCACCCTTAGGGGCTTGCATTTTTCTTTTGTTATATGTCAGTAGAACGGTCAAGGTGTAATATTTTGTTGTCAAGACTTGTAGAAATTTTTCTATGACTAGCATTTTAAGACTTAAACTTTGGAACTGTCTAGCTGGTTGAGTTGGTTTCCCCTTGGGGCAACTCAGTGTTTACAGCTTAGAACAAAGGGATGATTTTGTAATCTTTGATTTTGGCAGGTTTTTTATACAATCTTACTTATAAAAAAAAATCATAATGTTGTTGACAAAAAACTTAAAATCAATCCCTGAATCAAAACATGTCACTAAAAACATATTCATTTTTTATTTTCAAGGTTAAAACTACAACTTCTTTGAAACCTATAGACTTGACAATCGGTACTGTTGCAACCAAAACCTTAAAATTGACCCCCAAATCGAAAAGTGGTGCTCGTAGTAGCAATGCCCTTTTTCTCTAGGGATAAAATTGAAAGCATTTTGTAATTATGGCCTTGATAATTGGTAGCCTTGGAACCAAAAACTTAAGACCAACCATAGAATTGAAAAGAAGTGGCATCAATATATGTTTTTTGGGGGCTTAAACTTATAACATTTTAGAAACTATGGCTTGAAAATTGAACACTATTTCAAACAAAATCATAAAAAGGAAATAATGAAAAATAAAATAAATAGAAAAGGAAAAAAAACAGGAAAAAAACCTAACGAGGAAAAAAAAAACATAATTTTATTTTTAAATAAAAATGAAAAAAAAAGCATTTAAAATTTAAAAAAAAAATTAAAAGCATCACTTTTTCTTTAAAAAAAATTATTTTTAAATTAAAAAAATAAAAATCCATTATGAATTTTTTAAATAAAGTACCAAAAAAACAATATTTAAAAAAATTAAAAAATGAATAGTAAAGAAATAAAAATATACTTTAATTAAAAACAGTTAAAAATTTGTATTATAAAACAATAAAAAACCAAAACTAAAATAAATAAAAAAAATAATAAAAAAAAAAACTTATATTAAAAAAATTAAACAAATAAAAACAAAATTAAAAAAATATTAAAATAAACTTTATAAAACTAAAACTAAAAAAATATTAAAAAAATAACCAAACTTTAAAATATATATAATGAAAATAATTTATGTTTATGAGAAGTTTGGTGGAGGGGGCGATTCCTCCACCAAACTTACCATAATACATCTCTTGTCCACTCTATTTCAGAGTGTTTTGAAAAGTTTCCTTATTATGTTGAAGGCATATTTTAGGGATATCTTTTGCTGAAAACAAGTTTTTAAATGCCACCTCTCCCATCTCTCACGTCAATGTCAATGTTAATGTACTGCAGTTGCCCCGCCTCCTCCTTTCATGCTTGTCTAAAAAATTATTATCGCCACCTCCTATCATGCTTATCTAAAATTGTGAAGACTCCACAGTCTATCCCACAAAGTCGTGATCTAGTGGAGGTTGGAGAAGCACCTCTGCTTGGTGGAGGTTGCAGAAGCACCTCTTCTTTGCTTGAGGTTGTGCAGACTCCACAATCTGTCCCAAAAAGTTGTGACCTCGTAGAGGTCGGAGAAGCACCTCTCCTTGAGGTTGTTCATCTTCCCATATTCAATTCTATGTAGTGCTCGAGGTTGCAGAAGAGGTAGTAAGTGAAACACCATCGTTTTCCATTGATGCAATTGATGAGGTATTTAACATCTTCAAGGGAAACATTCATCATTTTCAATTGTTTTTCGACAGGCTCGAAGAACATCGTTTTCAAATGTTTTTCGACAACCTCTGAAAACATCTTTTTCTTATGTCGGTCGGAAACATAGCTTAAAAATGTTGGAAACATACCAACAAATTTCCTCATGCAGTCACATGCACATGCATGCATCTATGTTAATCTGCATGCATGCAATCTATTTATGAATTGCTCGTGTAACTATGTGATCTATTCATGATCAGTTTGTATAACTGAGTGATAGATGTTATATATGTGAGCATACCCATAGAGGTGGATTACAATGTGAGTGCAAGCATGTGCAAGAAGAAGAGAGAAGAGTGTGTGAGGATAGGATCATTGTATGCCTATAAAGGCTATTGTAATTCTCCCTTGAATAATAAGAATATTGATAATCATTTCCCATGGTTTTTTCCCTCATTCGGTGTCCACATAAATCATTGTGTCAAGTGTATGATTGATGTGATTGGTTTAATGTGTGTTTGATATTTCTTATTTTATTCTCTGTTATATGCTATATTTTTCTTCTGTTGCCTAACAAGTGGTATCAGAGCTTAGATTTGAAGGAGAAGAGAGTGAAGGAGAAGAGAATTTGGTCGATGGATCAGAGAGCCTGGTTTATTAGAAGCTGTGATTTTATTTTGGACGGTTGTTTCTGCTAATGGAGAAAGTGCATAGTTTCAAGTTTGAGGTGAAAAATTTCAGTGGTAAGAATAGCTTTGTGCTATGGAAGCTCAAGATGCGACATCTTCTTATGCAACAAAGATTACAAAAGGTCTTGGCTGGAAAGTCAAAGAAATCATCAAGCATGACAGACGAGGACTGGGAGGATCTAGATGCAAGAGCCCTAAGTAATATTTGTTTGTGCCTGGAAGGTAAGGTGTTCTGTTATCACATATAGTTGTCAAGGGCAGCAAGTCGTCCAAGTTCACAGTCTGCACAGGAAGCGTCAAATTGCAGCATTCAAAGCAGCTCACATCGGATTGGAAATATTAGCAGGAGAGTGGGCTCAGTTCCAGCTGTAGGATCTGAGCGAGAGAAATATCAGTGGCTCACGAGAATTTGGAATTTCAAAAATAGTTGAAGTCCGAAGTCCCGAAGCCCGATGAGAACATCAGTCATAGATATTGAGGGGGACAGGTGGCAATCATCCAAGGGTTTTGGGAAATGAGCTTTGGGATATTTAAAGTGAGAAGTGCATAAAATTCTTGAAGAGTCGAAGCCCAGACTCCTGAAACAACTATGGAACGTTGATCTCAAATCAGCAGGAGTCGTTAATCTTGGTGATAGGAACTCCGAAAGCTAGAAGTATCGAAGGCCCGAAGTGAACCTGGACCATCCATTGGTGGGGACACATGACAACAGATCATTCACTTCAGAGTTTTTCCTTCAGGAGATTTAAGTGATAAGGGCACAAAATTCCTAAAGAGACGAAGCCCGGATTCTTGAAACAACAATGGACCGTTGATCTCAAATCAATAGGAGTCATTGATCTTGGCAATAGGAACTGATGAAGCTAGAATTTCCAAAGGCCCAAAGTGAACCTGCACCATCCATTGGAGGGGACATGCGGCAACAGATCATTCACTTCAGAGTTTTTCCTTCGGGATATTTGAAGTGAGAAGGTCCCGAAGTCCTGAAGAGTCGAAGCCCGAACTCCTAAAATGATCCGAGCCATCCAAAGAAAGAAGACATGTGGAGGCAGATCCCTTGCTTCGTAGTTCATCACTCTGGAGAATCGTGAAAGTCAAGTATTGAAAAATACCAAAGGGCTGAAGCCCGAAGCATCGAATGGCTGAAGTCTCGAAGTCCCAAAGGGTTGAAGCACCGAAGTCCCGAAGTGTCGAAGTCCCGAAGAGCCAAAGCCCGTGGTACACTTTCCAGTCATGACACATGGTGATCATTCCAGGTCATTTGGTCATGACACATGTCACCCTTATTTTCATGACTCATCAACAGCCATGACATCATATGACGTTAGGCCACCACGTCACTTCGTCAATTTTCCTCCAAGAGATTTTTCATGTTTCACATTCGGAACTCCCAAAGCCAGAAGTGTCGAAATCCCGAAGTGAATCTGGACTGTCAATCCGTGGATGGTCATGCGTCATCTAATCCATCACTTCAAATGATTTTCATGAAAGCATATTGACAGATGATCTCAGGAGGCCACACGTCACTAGATCCATAGCTCCGGGTAAAATCACTTGGAGGAAAAGGAGGTTTGGGATTTGATTTTCCCGGATTCTGGAGACCCAAAAGCATCTTGGTCATCGATATTAGGAGGCCATGCATCATCATATCCATAGATCTAGATAAAATCAACTGAAGGTAGAGGAGGTTTGAAATTTGAAAATCCAAAGCCCGAATCGCGAAGCAAATCCCGGTCATCGATTTAAGAAGAACTAGATCCGATCTGTTGATCTAAAATCGTCAAAGTTGAGTCATTGATCAAAGGTCCTCATCCCATATCGCAATATCAGTTGTTACACTCCATTGCAGGGTCGAAGGGTTCTCTAGATTTAAAATTTTGAGGGAGGGCCACAACCAGAACCACGGTTTTGAGAAGGCGACAGGTGGTGGCTCGTGGTGAATTGCGGGGGGGGAAGCAGATTGGTTTCAAAATAATCTTGGTCGTGCATGCAATCATGTTTTGGAATGAGGTCATAGCCCTTGGTCACATTTAAGAAGGAGCCAGAGGAAAAGGAGCTAGCCCCTGAACTCTGAGATTTCACAGGTGCGCCCAGATCGCAGACCATGACCATATCAACGACCACAGTCCATTGTGGGGATGCAACATGCTCGGGCGATAATTTTATTGAACAGTCCCACAATTGAAACCATGGGAAGGAAAAATTAATACGTGGCAGAAGGTGGTGAATTGCAGGCTCAAAAGCAGTGTGATTCCAAACCACTTTTGACGGCCCCATAATCATGTGCTCATATAGTATCCTATCCAAGAGCAGCACGTGGCCACCCCCCTGAGAATTAAGTCTCGTTGTGATCCCGAGAGGAGGCAGTTAATGAAAAAGGACTAGTGGTTGAAACCTTGACTCAATCAATAATTAGAAAGTATGGAGGAGTCGGCTGTGGAAAAAAGAGTTTTCAGCTTGAGGTACCCCTGTGGACGGATTTTCCTACAGACCCATGTCGATCTGAGCTTTCCTTTTACAAAGGGATGCACTCTCAGTCTGACAGAAGAAAGTGCAAATGAAAGGCTTTGAATGTAGTAGCCAGGTCACACTCCTGGTAGTGGTGGACTACTCTGAATATAAATAGGTAGTTTTGATATTTTTTCAACGTCGTCAACTAGTTGAGCAGAGCTCCCTATTTTGTAATGTTTTGATGCTAGAGTTTTTCTCTAGTTATGTATCAAATTTGAGACTTTTGCATTAATAGAAGTCATCTTTTTTAATTTCTCTGTAAAAACTGTGTTAAAACACTCGGGCATGGAGGATCCAGTCGAGGGTCGTAGTTTCATTGTAATGTAGGTTTGATTACAGTATTGTTGTGACTAGTTTTAGTTAGTTTCTTTGTTGTCTTATTCCCTCTTACGCTGAAAGGCTTGGGCATAGAGGATCCATTCGAGTTGTCGTAGTTGCATTGTGATGTAGGTTTGATAATTATGTTGTTGTGATTATGTTCCTGAGACATATTTCAGTGTCTAGAGCTTGAGTTCAAGAGTTCTCTTAAGCCTGAGTTTTTCTTCACCAAGTTTCTTGAAAGCCTGATGCCCATGGTAGAATTGTCCACTTTCTCACTAAGTCTTCCTTCTTCTCACCCTTAAACTCAATTCACTGACTAAAGTTAATGAGGCCCTCACTTCCCTGTGCATTGCCTGTCCAGTTTCTGTGTTAGAATCATTCATGTACTGAGTTTTGTCCATTTGACCTCCACTCATAAAACCAACATCCACCAAACATTCTTATGGGTATTGGGCTTATCCTCCCACAATTTGAGGGTAACGCTCAGTGCTAACATTCCTGGTGTTGTTGCTAAGGAACGAATTGAAGACATTTCCCTAGGATATAACAACAAATAAATTATGATTCTGAAGGTGCATCAGATATCAGTGACCTAAAGATTGCAACTTGCACCTGGAAACTCCACTGTTTCAATTGTGGATTCAAAAAGAAGACACATGAGGGATACTCCCCATATACCTCTGGAAAACACCTTAAGCTGACCTAGACAATATTATCAAGAAAGGAAATATTTCTCGTGAAGGATTTTAATGGCTATCCCAAATTGAAAATCTCCCTGGGAAGAACAACATTTCAGAGATCCAGTTTTAGATGGTGAACTAATGTTGGACACATTATTCTGACAGCTCATATTTCACCATGGAGACTCCACTAGTTTGAAATGGAAAATATTTTAGCTCAAAGGTATGCCTTCTGTGATTTTTTGAAAATAGTTGGTTTCCCTAATCCACTGCCTGATTGGATTGACCGGGAAAGAACTTAGAAGCCTTCCTAAATTTCGAGGAAAAGAGTGGGAAGTACCAGCTGAACATTTGTTGGAATTTCATGAATTTATTCATCGACTTCATATCGTGCATGAAGATGTTCAGATTAAGCTTTCCAAGCATTCATTACAGGGGGTTTCTCATGATTGGTGTCAATCTCTTCCCATTGCAAGCATCATCTCTTTGACAGGTTTTCATGCAGCTTTCAATTCATTTTGTAAAGATCATTTCTCAGCTGAGTATCTTTATGAAAACTGTTGTGATTGATTTATAAAGATTCCACCTGTCGCAAAGACCAGATTTGTGATGAAGCATTTATTGTGGAAGAAAGCATTTTCCTTCAAGATCATGAGGTGTTGAATGATATTCACTATGATAGAAATAACATAGAAATGTCTGGCATCATATCAGATGTGTCTGTTATTTTAAGCGTTCATGAAGATCAGCACGTCTCTTCTGAATATTCCAATGTCAAAGAGTAGGTGTATTATGTAGTAGATATCTCTCCTAACTACAAAGCTGAGATAGATGATAAGCTAGTGACCAAAGATAAGGAAGATTCCTCTATATTGTTTCCTAGATTTTCAGAATTGAAGGCATATTTTGCTTGCTTCTCTTATGAAGGAAATGCAAAGGATATTCCGGTCCTTGAAACAGATGTTTTTGGAAGCCCTGATTATAATGAAGAAGTAATTTCAAATACTGACCAAGAACAACCAACTTTTGGTGAATATCTCAGTGAAGATGACGAAGATCAGATCTTTTCCATGGTTCCTGTATATGATAACTATGGATTTGATCCTTGGGAGAGCCATGAAGGAGAAAAGGAGGAGATAAATGTGCAGCTTATCTCCTATCCAGAGCCTATACATGAGAAAATATCACTTGGGATTGGCCAACCTGCATCAGTCCTCTATCCACCTGTATATTCTATGAATATCAAACAATAGGTGATCAATAAAGAAGGAAGGAGGTAATTTCTGACTAGTTGAGAATGCCTGATTATAAATTTTATGACCCTGTGGAGTTGTATATAGAGCTGAGTTTTTCGAAAGCATTAGAGCCTTCCCAATTATCCATCTTATCATCATTTATGGGTATTGTTAATGTTCCAAACCATGTTTTCATTCTATTGTCATACTTCCCTTACCTTTTGTGGAGCATTTGCAGTGAAGAAAATAATCATATTACCAGGTAGTATGGGTGGCTATGGTGGAAGTTTTCTTTCACCTAGCACTTTGTAAAAATTAGTTACCATAGGATTGTACATAAATAATCTTCTTCTGGAGCCCATGTGTGTGTTTCATTTTTCAGTAGAGTAGTGTACATATTTCCCTGTTTTCTTCAGTGAAAGTTTTGAGCTAGATTCCATAGCCCAACAGCTAAGGCACTGGAACTGCGTGTTCTTGGTAGCTCATAGGGAGCATGCCATCCCCTATGGAGCCAAATGTTATCACATATAGTTTTCAAGGGCAGCAGGTCGTCCAATTTCGTGGTATGCATAGGAAGTGTCAAAGCACAACGTTCAAAGAAGCTCACGTCGTATTGGAAATATTAGCAGGTGAGCGGGCTCAGTTCCAGTCGTAGGATCTGAGTGAGAGAAAGATCAGTGGCTCATGGGAATTCATAATTTCAAAATAGTCGAAGCTTGAAATCCCGAAGCCCAAAGAGAACATGAGTCGTAGATCTTGAGGAGGACAGGTGGCAACTAATCCGAGGGTTCGGGGAAATGAGCCTCGGGAGATTTGAAGTGAGAAATGCATAAAATTCCCGAAGAGCCAAATCCCAGACTCCCGAAACAAATATGGACCATTGATCTTGGTGACATGAAATCCCAAATATATAAGTGTCAAAGGCCCGAAGTGAACCTAGACCATCCATTGGTGGCGACACCCAGAAGCAGATCATTCACTTTGGATGTTTTCCTTCGGGAGATTTGAAGTGAGAAGGGCGCAAAATTCCCGAAGAGTCAAATCTCGGACTCCTGAAACAACTATGGATCGTTGATCTAAAATCAATAGGATTTGTTTATCTTGGCGACAGGAACTCCTGAAGCCAAAAGTGTTGAAGGCCCCAACTGAACCTGGAACATCCATTGGCGGGGACACACAATAGTAGATCATTCACTTCATAGTTTTTCCTTTGGGATATTTGAAGTGAGAAGGTCCAGAAGTCCCGAAGAGCCAAAGCCCAAACTCCTGAAATGATCTGAGCCATCCAAAGCAAGAAGACACGTGGAGGCAGATCCCTCGCTTTGGAGTTCGACGCTCTGGAGAATCGTGAAAGTTGAATATTGAAAAATCCTGAAGGGCTGAAGCCCAAAGTGCTGAATGGCCAAAGTCCCGAAGTCCCAAAGGGCCGAAGACCAAAGCGTCGAAGTCCTGAAGTCCCGAAGATTCGAAGCCCATGGCACACTAACCAGTCATGACACATGGCACTCATTCCAGGTCATTTGGTCATGACACATGTAATCCTTCTTTTCATGACACATCAACAATCGTGACACCGTATGACGTCAAGCCACCATGTCACTTCGACAATTTTCCTCTAGGATATTTTTCATGTTTCACATTTGGAACTCCCAAAGACAGAAGCTTTGAAAGCCCGAAGTGAATCTAGACCGTCGATCTACGGAGGGCCACGCATCATTTGATCCATCACTTCAGAGGATTTTCTTCAAAGCATCTCAGTTGACGATATCAAGAGGCCACGCGTCACCAGATCCATAACTCCAGGTAAAAGCACTTGGAGGAAAAGGAGGTTTGATATTTGATTTTCCCAAAGTCTCGAGACCCGAAAGCATCTCAGTTGTCGATCTCAGGAGGCCACGCTTCATCAGATCCATAGCTCTGGATAAAAAAGCTGAAGGCAGAGGAGGTTTGAAATTTGAAACTCCAAGACCCAAATTGCAAAGCAAATCACGGTCATCGATTTGAGAAGAAGTATATTTGATTTATCGATCCAAAAGCACCAGAACTAAGTCACAGATCAAAGAGCCTCATCCCAGATCTCAATATCAGTGGTCACACTCCATTGCGGGGTCAGAGGGTGCTCGAGCTTTAAAATTTTGAGTGCGGGCCGCAACCGGAACCATGATTTTGAGAAGGTGGCAGGTGGTAGCTCGTGGTCAATTACGGGGGGGAAAGAATTTTGGTTTCAAACTAATCTTGGTCGCACGTGAAACAACGTTTTGGCATGAGGTCATATCCCTTGGTAACATTTAAGAAGGATCCATAGGAAAAGGAGCTAGCGCTCAAACTCTGAGATTTCACAGGTGCGCCCAAATCGCAGACTGCGACCAGATCAACAACCACAGTCCATTGCGGGGACACAACATGCTTGGGTGATAATTTTCTTGAACGGTCCTGCAATTGAAACCATCGTAAGGAAAAAGTAATATGTGGTGGAAGGTGGTGAATTGCGGGCTCAAAAGCGATGTGATTCCAAACTACTTTTGGCTTCCCCACAATCACGTGCTCATATAGCGTCCTATCCAAGAGAAGCATGTGGTCTCCCCCCTGAGCATTAAGTCTCGTTGTGATCCCGAGAGGAGGAAGTTAATGAAAAATTACTGGTGGTTGAAACCTCGACTCACTCAGTAATTAGAAATTATGGAAGAGTCGGTTGTGGAAAATGGAGTTGTCAGCTCGAGGTACCCATGTGGATAGATTTTCTACAGACCCATGCCGATCTGAGATCATGTCTGACAGAGGGATGCATGCTCAGTCTAACAGAAGAAAGCGCAGGTAAAAGGATTTGAATGTAGTAGCCAAGTCACACTCCTGGTAGTGGTGGACTGGTCTGAGTATAAATAGGTAGTTTTGATATTTTATTAAGGTCATCAACTGGTTGAGCAGAGCTCCCTACTTTGTATTTTTTTTATGCCAGAGTTGTTCTCTGGTTATGTATTGAATTTTAGACTTTCGCATTAATAGAAGTCATCTTCTTTCATTTCTCTGTAAAAAAAATTCTAAAACACTCGGGCATGGAGGATGCAGTCGAGGGTCGTAGTTTTATTGTAATGTAGGTTTGATTACAGTATTGTTGTGACCGGTTTTAGTCAGCTTCTTTTTTGTCTTATTCCCTCTTACGTTGAATGGCTCGGGCATGGAGGATCCAATCGAGTTGTCGTAGTTCAATTGTGATGTAGGTTTGATCATTATGATGTTGTGATTCTGTTCCTGTGACATATTTCATTGTCTGAAGCTTGAGCTCAAGAGTTCTCTCGAGCCTGATTTTTTCTTCACCAAGCTGCTTTAAAGCCTGATGCCCATGGAAGACTTGTCCACTTTCTCACTAATTCTTCCTTCTTCTCACCCTTAAACTCAATTCATTGAATGAAGTTAATGAGGCCCTCACTTCCCTATGCATTTCTTTCCCAGTTTCTGTGTTAGAATCATTCATGTACTGAGTTTTTTCCATTTGACCTCCACTCATAAAACCAACATCCACCAAACATTTCGATGGGTACCGGGCTTATCCTCCCACAATATGAGGGTGACTCTCAGTGCTAACATGTTGTTTAGCATCACTGAAGAGACAAAAAACAACAGGTTTGTGGACCAAACTGGAGAGACTGTATATGACAAAGAACTTTTCAAATAGAATCTTTTTGAAGAGGGATTTTTATAGCTTGTGGATGAAAGAAGGTACAAAAATTGTTGATCACTTCAATGTTTTCAATAGTCTAATTTGTCAATTAACTAATATGGAAGTAAAGTTTGAAGATGAGGATAAGGAAATTACACTACTTTGTTCATTGCCTAAGTCTTGGGACCATATGCTCACAACTATGTGGTTTAACACAACAAATGCCATTGATTATGACATTGTTGTGGGAGCTTTGTTGTCTGAGGAGATAAGGAAAAATTTCGGTAAAGAAACCTCAACATTATAAGAAATGGTGGTCAGAGGTCGATCTACAGAAAGATGGGAAATTCATAGGGGTACGTCAAGTTCTAAGTCAAGAGGCAAGAAGAGTAAGCATAAATGTTGGTTCTATGGGAAATTTGGGCATCTCAAGAAGGATTTCTAGAAAATATAGAATGCATACAAGGAGGACTCCACAAAAGAATCAACGAAAGCTAATGTAACAGAAACAAGTTCAGGTTCCATTTCAGGTATAGTTGATGAGGTATTGTCTACTTGTGATGTTTCACATCAACATCAACATTGGTTGTTATATTCTGGTGCATCCAACAACACGTGTCTTCATAGAAATTGGTTCTCAACTTACCAATCTATCGATGATGGTGTTGTTTTATGGGAAATGATTTTTCTTGTAAAATTGTTGGAGTTGGTAGCGTCCAGATTAGAATGAATGATGGTTATGTAAGAAAATTAACAGATGTAAGACATGTACCCAAACTTAGAAAGAACTTTATATCTTTGGGAGTTCTAGATTTTTTTGGTTACAAGTGTACAACTCAAGGTGGAGTACTAAAGGTGTCCAAAGGCACCTTAGTAGTCATGAAGGCAAAGAGGATCGAGAACCTCTATCATCTTGAAGGAAGGACATAAGTAAATCAATCAATGGTAGCATATGAATATGTAAGTGACTCTATTAATTTATGGCATCAACATTTGGATCATATGAGCGAGAAAGGGCTTAAGGTATGGGTTGATCATAAGTCACTTCCAAGTTTGAAGTTTCTGAATTTGAATTTCTGCAAGTATTGTGTTTTCAGAAAACAGTGTGAACAGAAGTTTAAAGAAGGAAGGGATATAAGCAAAGGTATCCTTGATTACATCCATTCATATGTTTTGGGACCATCCCCTATAGTTTCTCTTGGAGGATCATCATATTTTGTGACATTTATAGATGATTACTCTAGGAAGGTTTGGGTCTATTTACTTAAAAGAAAAGTTAATTATTTAATACTTTTAAGCAATTCAAGGATTTGGTTGAAAATAACATTGATAGGTCAATCAAGTGTCTAAGGACAGATAATGGAGTTGAGTTCACATTTGTGGAATTTGAGAACTATTGCAAGGAATATGGGATCAAAAGACATAATACCACGGTTTATACTCCTAGGCAGAATGGCATTGTTGAACGCATGAATAAGACTCTTCTAGAGAGATTAAGGAGAATGCTTGTTAATTCGAAGATGCAGTAGGAATTGTGGGAAGAAGTAGTTCTTAAAGCATGCTATCTAATGAATCGCTCACCATCAACTGCAATAAACTGTAAGATTCCATAAGAGGTATGGAAAGGTCATTCGTGTGATTTTTCAAATCTGAGAATATTTGGTTGTGATGCTTATGTTCTTATTTCTAAAGATCAACGTTCTAAGTTAGATCCTAGATGAAAGAAATATGTCTTTTTTGGTTATGGTGATGGAGTTAAGGGGTACAAACTATGGATCCTACTTCCCACAAACTCATCATAAGCAAACATGTAGTATTTGATGAATCCTCACTCTTAAAATTAGAATTGGTAGATGTTGAAGTGAGACAAGAACAGGTACCGCAAGTTCAACAAATTCAGTTGGAAACTCAACCATCTTCAAAAAGGAAGGAGCATGAAGAAGTTCCAGAAGAAGAAGATGAAGATGTAGATGCAGAAAATATCCAAGAAACTAAGGATATGCCTCAACCATCTATGAGGAGATCTTCACGGGTCAGGAATCCTCCTACAAGGTATGACGATTATGTTTCATTTGTGGCTTTAGTTTCTATTGATGGAGAACCTAGTTGTTTTCAGGAATCAATTAAGCTATCTGAAAGTGCTCAATGGAAGAAAGTTATGAAAGAAGAAATGGATTCCTTAGAAAGGAATAAAACATGGGACTTGGTATAACTTCCAAATGACAAGAAGGTTTTTGGCTACAAGTGGGTCTACAAACTGAAAAAGGGTGTTGATGATAAAGTCAAAAGGTATAAAGAAAGACTAGTAACCAAAGGGTATTCTCAAAAGGAAGGTATTGATTTTCATGAGATATTTTCACCAGTTGTGAAGCTTGTTTCAGTTCATGTTATGTTAGAACTAGTTTCTTTACTTGATCTTGAGTTAGAGCAGCTAGATGTTAAAACATCGTTTCTACAAGGAGATTTAGATGAGGATATATATATGGAACAACCAAAAGGGTTTGTTCAGGATCGCAATAAGAGGTTTGTTTGCAAAATCAAGAAGCCATTGTATGGCCTAAGATAGTCTCCCAGGAAATGGTACAAGAAGTTTGATTCCTTCATGGTGAGCCTAAAGTTTACGAGTGAATATGATCATTGTGTTTACTTTAAAAAGTTGGAAAATGGCATGTTCATTATTTTGGTGTTATATGTTGATGATATTCTTGTGGCAAGAAATACCATGGTCAAAATAAAAATGTTAAAGGATTAGTTGTCTAGGGAATTTGATATGAAGGATCTAGGAGAAACAAAGCAAATCTTAGGAATGGAGATACACATAGACATGAAAAATTGTAAGTTGTGGTTATCACAACAAAAGTATGTGGAGAAAATACTTATGAGATTCCATATGAATAATGTGAAACCCGTGCATATCCCTTTGGCTTCCCATTTCAATATTTCTTCATGTTTATGTCCTAGTAATGACAAAGAAAAGGATTATATGTCTTGTGTACCATATGCTAATGCAATGGGAAGTTTTATGTATGTGATGGTGAGTACTAGACCAGATATTTCACATGCAATTGGTGTTGTTAGTCGATACATGGAAAATCTAGGAAAATAGAATTAGGAGGCAATGAAATGGGTGCTTCAATATCTTATAGGAACAAGAAGTTATTCTATCACCTATGATGTTTCCAGGGATTTAGTTTGTGGTTATTTAGATTCATATTTTGCAAGTGACTTGGAAAAAATGAGATCCACTTCAGGATGTGTCTTTACTCTTGCAGGAGGACTTGTTAGTTGGATGTCAAAGCTTCAAAATGTAGTCTCTTAATCCTACAGAGGTAGATTATATGGCTTCTTCACATGCAAGTAAGGAGGAAATTTCGTTACAGGGTTTATTGGGTGAGTTTGGAAGGATGCAAGACAAGGTGAAAGTATTTTGTGATAGTCAAAGTGTTATTCATTTGGCTAGAAATCCATCTTACCACAGTAAGATGAAGCATATTTTTGTTAAGTACCATTTTGTAAGACAAGTTGTTGATGAAGGTGGAGTGTCTTTGGAAAAATTCCATACAAAAGTGAATTTTGCAGACATGTTTACGAAACCAGTTTTGTTAGAGAAGCTATGGTGGTGTTTGTCTTCTCTTGTCTTGCAAAAAAGGTGATGAATTAATTAAGGGCATGATATATCAGGTAAATTTTTGTCAAGGTGGACATTATTGGAAACATGCCAACGAAATTCCTCATGCGGTCACATGCATATGAACATGCACATGCATGTATCTATGTTAATGTGCATGCATGCAATCTATTTATGAACTTCTCGTGTAACTATGTGATCTATTCATGATCAGTTTCTATAACTGAGTGATAGATGTTATATATGTGAGCATACCCATAGAGGTGGAGTATAATGTGAGTGTAATCGTGTGCAAGGAGAAGAGAGAAGAGTGTGTTAGGAGAGGATGATTGTATGTATTAAGGCTATTGTAATTCTCCCTTGAATAATAAGAATACCGATAATCATTTCCCATGGTTTTTTCCCTCATTGGGTTTCCACATAAATCATTGTGTCAAGTGTATGATTGGTGTGCTTGGTTTAATGCATGTTTGATATTTCTTATTTTATGATATATTATATGCTATGTTTTTCTTCCACTTCCTAACAAA
>SNQJ01S0222497.1:0-14548 GCA_010110895.2 Picea sitchensis
AAGAATTTCTCAGAAGCTCATAAATAATACAAATCCCTCTCTCACTGGTTTTCCCCTTGTGGGTTTTTCCAGGGTCGAAGTTAGACTGAATATCTTTGTGTCTATATTTTCTGAGTTTTGCATATTGCTGATATTTTATTTCTACATTGAAAACGATGTTCAGAATCCTCATGTTTCAATTTTGAAGTTTATTTTCTATTAAGTTTTTATATGCTGAAACAGTGTTGTAACCTATGCTGAAACAGTGTTGAAACTGGAGTTTCAACATTTAACTTTGGTTGAAAATTCAGCGAGACTGAAACTGGGTTGGGGTCTAAAAACTTAACACAGACTGTATCTCCCTCCTTGTAATCCTTGGTCTTGAATTTGGTTGTTTCTTGCACAACCTTGGTGTATTGTCTTGAGGGAGGAGGGTGGGATTCTGCTGTGAAAACTTCTTAATGAGACGGTCATATCAGTATGTCATCTTCTCCTTTTTTCAATAATTTGACAGCCCCAAATTCTTTGTCTTTATATTTTTTCAAGAGTTGTTGATATTCCTCCTTCTTCGACCATTGTATCTAATCAAAGTCTTCTTATGTAGCAAAAGGCATGTCATCAGGGGAAAATGCAAGAGGACTCTCTATGATCGGTTCATGTGTTTTTCTAGTTCCAATATCATCACCAATTTCTTGCACATGGATTTTGGTCATTGGCACATTCGAGAGGTGGATTATCATTCTGTCATTTATAGGAACATTAATATATGTGAGATCCATCTCTAGGGTGCCTCTTAGCATCACAACAAACTTTCTGGACAATAGCATTCCCCACACACCTGGGACATCCGCCACTACAATATTCATGTGGATCACTCTCTCAGGGTATCTTCCAAGGCATACTTCAACATTCTCAACTACCCCATGAATGGGTATGTCTCTGGACTCAAAGCCACATAAATTCCTGTAAGGCCGTGTGACTTTTAGGCCCAATTTTTCCATGAATTTCAAAGACATCATGTTAGCACATGCCCTTGAATCAAGCATACAGTTGTTAAGGAATTTTTTATTGATCAATAAGGTCATGAAGAAAGGTGGATGTCCATCATTAATGAATCCAAAATTTATTGGCTTGTAACATAATAGGAGGGTCCATTGGTCCATCTAATCCTTTGAAGAAATTTTCAAACCTTTCTTTGACAGATGGGACCTTGATGACTTCTCTCAAGGGAATGGTCACATGCATTTTTGCTACTGCTCCTTCAAAGTCAAAATTCAAGTCTACTTTGTCAGTCTTGGGAGGATTCTTAGGAAGGATTGTGTTCATGGGCGAAGGTCTTGTTTGTGATGCCACAAGACCAGTGGAGAGAGGTTGGTTCTTTCTCTTTTGTCTAGTATACACTTAGAATTCTTATTTCTTCAAATTTTCTCTTGATTCTTGGTCAAGGTTATTTATCACCTCCATCCTAGCCTTCCTGGCTGCTTCCTTTATGCCTTCTTGATGTTCCTCAAGTGTAAAATTAAGGAAAAATTGAGGATTCTTAATGGTATGGTCAACTATGTTCACTTCGTCATGATTACCATTGTTGAAAGGACACTCATGCTCCCAGTGTGACTCAGTGCATTGCATGCACCAAGGGTTTTCATCCACTATATTTGCAGGGGCTAAAGTATTTGTAACCTCTTGATCATTATTTGGTCTAAAAAATTGGTTCCCTTTTTGGAACTTCCCTTTGTAAGGAACCCTAGGGGCTTGTTACTGAGTCCTTTCTAGGTTGACAATCCTATTCATCATTAGCTCTTGAGTTTTTACGATGTCATCTACAATAAGTTGTAACTTCACCAAGCTAGCACCAATGTCTGACGTAGGTTTAGCATTGTGGACTATCCTAGGTTTAGTGTCCATTCTAACTCTTGGGGCTGAGAAAGGCTCGACTCTAGATGATGAAAGGTTGTCTTCAATCCTTGTAGCTAGCTCTTGGGCTTCTTAGATTGTTTGAGGGTTTTTATCTTTGAGGAGCTATCTTAGCTGACCTGTAAAGTCTTTGGTATAAAGGAAGAGAAGGAAACTATCAGACGAATGATGGCTTACTACAATTTTTTGCATCAAATGCTCAAATTTGTCATGGAATTCTCTAACGTTTTCATTCTCTTGTTTCACAATGTTATTTAACCTTATCAATAGCATGTTGGGGTATTCCTTGAAACTCCATCGTTTGAGGAATACTTCCTCCAACCTATCCATGGTTTTAATAATAACATCAAGGAACCCATTGTACTAGTGTTTAGTGCCATCATGGATGGTAGCAGAGAAAAAATTCATAGCTAGATCTTCAGCATCATCACTGATGGGATGAATCTAGAAGAAGGCCTGAAAATTTCTCATGTAATCCTCAACACTGGCCACATCATTTCCAGTGAATTTAGGCAACCACTTTTCATACTTAGGGGACATTTGCCTAGGGTAGTCTGATATAGTTGTCATGTCTAGCAGTTTGAAGAGCTTGGATGACCGTTATTTTTGGTTATTGGCTTGGTCTGGATTGAAGGTCTGAGTTCCTATGCTAGAGATTGTGTTCAAGGGAAGATTGCCTCCAAACAATGATTTTACTGCAGGAGAGTTTCAGGGAGGCTTTCTTCTAAAGGATTGGGGAGGGTTGGTGTACCTCCCTGAAGTTTGTGGAGTCACCAGATAGTTTTCTTGAAACTATCAAATGGATAAGGGGATTACCCTAAGGGGAGTTGCCAGGTAATCTTTGAAAAGTAAAGGATTTTGAGGAAATGCCTACGAAAAAGTGTTGTCTTTGAGGAGAATTGACTCAGTGTTCCCCGACAACAGTGCCAAAATGTTATCGTGCAATTTGTACTTATCCCAAACGAAAATGCTAAAGGAAGGAAAATTGATGAAACATGAGGTTATCCTATCACTGAAACCTTAATAAGATACCTCTTTCTATTTAGGGATGATATCCCAGGGGATACGTCTCCAATGACCTGGGGGTTTGAGAAGGAAAAGTTTAAAGTGTCAATAAAATATATCCCCTCTCACAAGTCACACTGATCAGAAATTTCCCAAGTTTTTAATCAATGAAGCAATGATATGCTTAGATGTACCTACCCAGGACAAAGCAACAAGGAAACAATATCTTTTGCAAGTACAATTTGATGTTAGTGCTTCATAAAATCATGGAATTGTCAATAAAATCAATAGTTGATGCAAGATGAAGCAAACATAATTTTATAACAGAAATATATACAAGATGATAGTTTCACAATAAATTCCTTAAAATAGCTTCATGATGACCAAAAATAATAACCCAATAATAGCAATATACTAGCACTTATCAGAAGCTATCTAGGTAATGCAAAAATCAACTTTTGCAATTTCTTTTAAGTGATTTTACTGCTGTAATAAATGGTTGTAGCTTAATTTTGTAACAGAAGCAAGAAGGTTAGTGAATTAGTCTAATCTAGGGTTAGGAAAGGTTAGTAGGTTTCTTGAGGTAAAATATTTAAGGGTTGGTTTCATCAATCGATCAAATTCAAGGTCTAAATTAGTGCCTTTTAGGGCTAATGGAGTCTCTTTGTAGCAACAAACTTGAAGGAAACAAATGATAATATAATATCTAAGGACAAATAAGGAATATGATTGAGGTGTTGGTAACCCAAGGCCTCAATCAACAAGCCTTAGAAGGAAAACGACTACTAGGAAGTAGGTAACCCTAGGCCCTAGCGATTTTCCTTCTTCTTTAGCTCAAGCTTGAAAAAATTAATGGATTGATGAAGAAAATAATACTAGAGTTTTACAATGAGATGGATCTATTACAATGCTTCAAAGGTAGGATTTATAGCACAATCTAGTAGGTGAAAACGTTGTTAAGACAAGGACAATAACATGTGCTTGTTCTCCTAGGGTTTTAAACTAGCAATTTCATAATCTTGGAAAAAATGAAATGTAAATGTACCATAACCATTCAAAGAAAAGAATGATTGCAAAAATTCACTTACATCCACCAAGAATAATCTAACCATAAGCCTAGTTGAAGACTTTCCACCAAGAAAAATGCCAAGAAACACCAAATTTAGCCTCCTCCAAGAAGTGTGCCTAACATTTCAGCCAATAAACCCTAAGTAGGGTGCAAATTTCAGACCTCACTTGTGTCAGTGAATGATGATGAAAAAATACAAGGGAAAAAACCCTTATTTATACAATTACAATGACCTTCAATTACAAAATTAGCTCAAAAAGGCCGACATGACCAGTTTACATGAAATATCCAATTTTTTACATAAAATTGACAAATTAAACCCTAAAAGCAAGAAAGGTGATGTCATGCACTTCTAGGGTGACGTTGGGCCTCCTAGGTGAAACGCTGGCCTCCAAGAGAAAAAAGTTAGGTCTCCCAAGGCCTCTGGATCATGCCACACGTTCCACTTGGCACACAACTGCCTTCATCGTGTCCATCTAACGTTGGGTGACATCAAGGGTCACATAGGTGACATCATGGGACTTCCAAGGCCAACATCATAGTGGGAGGGAAAGACCCCCTGGGTCCAGGCCTTCCAGGATGTCTCTGGTGCAAGCCTTTGATATGTGTCTACCCCTGGATGGGGTCTCATCATCTATCTGGTGGGACTTTAGCCCTATGGAGGTCCGAACTAATCATCTCCCCATGTGTATCTGTCCGTCGGGTGTGGCCTTGCAACAACAACAAGTATACACTTCATGGGATCATAAGTCAGAGGGATCATAGCAATGTCAATCACATACAATAATCAAGTTATCTAAACATGTATATAAAACCCCCCTTTCCCAGAAAAGTTCTCAAATACGTTATGCTATTCTACAAGCCAGGTTTGGAGAGGGTTTAAGGAGATCCTATTGGGATAATTCTCATTGGATGTGGGATGTTTCCAGATGAAGACCCATCTGGGTCATGCAAGTGGATGAATGTGGTATGGGGATGTTTGAGCAATGGGTGTAGTGGTGACAGGGAAATGTATGGCTTACCTGTGGGTGCCTATGAAGAGGGCGAGCTGCACCTTGTCATGGATGAAAATGTTTCCAAGACCATTCAATGCCTTTTACCTTTTTATCTTATTTATTTTTTATTTCAAGAGAATAGTTGGGGGAGACTGCCCTGGCATGGTGACCATTGGTGATAGTTTTATCCACAATCATTTCATGGAGATGAGAAGGATGGCTTGTGATGAGACCCCCTTTCTCTCTGCTATGCCACCAAGAGCCACTACCTTGGTGTGGTGACTAGCTGAATGGTAGTGTCATACTGCTACATGCCTATGGACCTAATAGGTTGGCTCATGATGAGACCCCCTATCCTCCAACTAGGTCTTGATTCTATTATTTATGGGTCCCTCCATTTCTTGTTGAGAATCCTTTTATTTCTTTCTTAGGGATCCCTGGGCGAAGCATCTGAAGGTTTTTTTTTTTTGGATTTTATATTTTTGCCAGCTACTTTTACCCTCTGGGCCTTTAGCCCCTTCTTCCCACAAGGAAAGGTACAACCCTTTTCTAGATTGGAAAAACCAATTCTTGAACTAATGCAAGGGAGGGATGAGATGGAAAATGATGAAAAGTGATAAGTATGGTGGGAATGGATGATGACCTTTCATGAACCCACCCAGTGGAAACTCAAATCCTAAGGAAACCAACTTGCTAGGGCATCCTGTGATTCCCCCCAGGTGTGGACAAGTGGAAAGGCTTAAAGTCCAAGTACACATCAAGAAGCAGAAAGAATTAAATGCACATATTCAAATGTTTTGAGAATTAGAGTGACACATACCATGATACTCAAACTCATTAGCTCATGGAGCAAGACCCACTGCTGTTGAAGGACCATGCCAATGGGGTGGATGTTTCTTCTGCTGAAAGGATGGAGGCACTGAAGAAGAAATATGGGCCCTCTAGGGCCAGGCTCAAGTCAATATGGCTCTCGGTACTCCATGTCTAGGACCTGTGGGCCTCGAGACATAATCTCCTTAGTTATCCCTAGTCTAGGGGATAACAGGTTCCACATTGATGGTGATCTGGACTAGAGTTATGCCTTCTATTCTTGACCATGGAACTCTTGTTTTCCTTTCGCATGTTGGGCATAGGATTTCCTCAATCTGATCCACATCCTAGATATCCTCTACCTCTTCTTCATTGCTTTCCAAGCCCTCTTTGTCGTCTATGGCCCTCTTCTTGTTATTCATCTTATATTGGTAAGGTTTTTTGATGCACGTCTTTCCATATTTTTCCATTATCTTCTTATCTGGTCCTCTTCCATCATGATTGGTTCCATGGCCTCCTTCTTCTTCCCCTTATCCATATCACAACCTCTTGTCAATGCTTCCCCTCTTCCCCCATGCACGCAGGTAAGTTTAGTTGTTTGATTCCATGGTCATCACACCTTTGTCATACAATAAAATATTGATTGAAGTACACAGTGATATGATGTACCTACCTTTGGGTCCCTTCATAAAATCCTGCTCTGTAGCGATGTAGAACTTCATGATATTTACTGCAAATTCGGTGATAAACCCTGCAACAATAATATCTAACCAAAAATATACTACACACATAAATTTGTTATTAACTTTCTATAACTGTGTGATCTCCATAGGATTCCACTCTAGTTGTATGATCCCATTTGTAGGATGGTTGTCCTTCAACCTCAATAACCACTCCTGCAACAGGTGCGATAAATCACAGAAAAATACCTCATGCAAGTTGCTAAACACATGTTTTTCGAGATACTTGCATGGTGTCAACTTAGGGTTTCAGTTATCCTTTTGCGCAAACTCGAGTTCCTTTTTCCTCAACCCTCTTTCAATATCCGCCTTCGTTGAATTCCATGGCCTTAACATTCCCTTCTATGCTTTCATCCTCTGAGTTTTTCTTCCAAATATCCTGTCCACTCAATCTTGTGCAGTTCCAATTGAAAACATAACCATTTGTTGGTTACTTGGGGTGACCTAGGTTCTGAGCTCAAATAGGTTTCCAACAAAACCCTCAAAACTATTGGCCCTCTTGGTAAACCGAAAGGTAACACTGCGCACATAATGCATAGCGCAATCTCACTTGAGATAGATTTATAGGGGACTGCAATACTCAGGTGTTTGCAGTCTATGAATTAGTGGGATTTGTGTTTAGATTCTTTCCCCTATTTATCATCATCATTAATCATTCATCTACTTCTAAGATTCATTCCTTCTTTAAGCCTATGCATGTATGTTGTTATAACTAGTTTTAATCATTCATTCTTTAATTAATGATTAACATAATAGTAAAACATTCATTAACAACACATAGAACATAACATTTTATTGTGGTTCACCCCCTCTTGGGGATACGTCCATAAATATATGGCTTCTCTTCTCGTTTATTCATTCTGCTACAAAATCTACATTATGCGTATTACATCTTCAGAATTAAAATCAATATGAGGGTAAGTACCCTCTGGGAGGATGACTAGATCGCACCAGGCTCCTCAGCCCGTGACCTAACCCTCAAAACCTAGCTTATTCCACTCTACCACAAGAACCATAAAAAAACTTACTACCATCAATCGTTTCCGAACCCCTAACCTATACCTCCTAGGTCTTTATTTATACTACTCTACTAGCTTATAGTCATTACAATATTGTCAAAAAACCTAACCCTATCATATGTAAGCCTGTCTGCATGCGTGCCACATTGTTTTTCCTTATTTTCTTGCATGTTGATTTCATGTCTCCTAAGGCGCGTGCTCCAAAAATAGACCTTCTCTTCCAAAATTAGGCATGCTCTCAAAATAGATCTTTCTCCCAACATAGGCTTGTGCCAACAGAAGTGGAATTAGAGAGTGACTTCAAAATTGGCTATTGTAAGTCCATGTTGTAATGTAATTTAACATTTTGAGATAATGAAGAGCAGTCTCACTATCTAAAGGGGATTTGAAGATGAATTAAATTATGACATAAATATTGTATAATTTGAGTTCTTTTATTTTCTTTTGTGTTATCCTGTAGTTATTCAAATTAATCATTAGTTTATGAGAATTTGGATAGGAGTCACAACCTCATTTTTCTGCAAATCACATCAATACGATGAAGAATTATTCAGAATCGGGTTAGATGCTAAAATGGGTTTTTAAAGATTATAATTGGTATCTAAGGATTTTCAGATCATCATATGTGGGGGTTTGAGGACTTGTCCATGGCATTTGAGCATAAGAATCAAATTTTATGGATAGAGGCTCTTGTTTCCCTCCCTTGACTATGGTTACAGACCTAACACCCATCCATGATGTGCAAGACCTAATAATGACACCCATATTCAAATCGAATGTTAAGGACTCCCTAGAGAGGGTTTATTTCATGGTTTATAGGTGTTGTTCATGGTGCTTAAGATCAAGAAGGTTCAATAGGTCTTGAGTCCATTGTGTCCCCCCAACCCTATTTATTCTCTGATATTTGTTCAAGTATGTGTTCAAGGCTCTTGATCTTGAGAAGCTTCAATAAGATCCCAAGACACTATTTTTTAATATTTGATGATGGTCAAGGCCCCACAAACCATCGATGATCCTATGTGGTGGCTTGAGGAAATATTTATTATACTTGAGCTAGAGAAGATATATTTAGGGATTGAGGATGTTGTTTCCCTCCCCCAATCAATTATAAAGGCCATAGGATGTTATTTCCCTACCATGACTATGGTCAAGGCCTTGAGACCCATCCAATGTGCATGAAACATATTAATGGCACCTATATTCAACTCCTAGGGAAAACAACCCCTAGTGAGAGTTGGTATCCTTATGTATAGGGTTTGTTCATTTCCCTTGAACTTGAGAAGGTTCAATTAAGGATTAAGGACATTGTTTACCCCCTTGACTATTTTTAGGTGTCCAGACCCATTTATAGTCCAGACACTTGTTTACCCCCTTGACCATGTTTAGGCATCCACGCCCTTTTTAACCCACTTGACCATGTTTATGCATCCACACCTTTGTTTACCCCCTTAACCATGTTTAGGTTTGATTTGGAAGTCTCCCTATTATAGAACCCATAAAGAACTAATGTTATAATGGTCAATTTACCAAGAGTTATAATAGGAATGTACATGCGCTATTAGTGCACACATGCTAATAATGCATGCATGATAATGACATGTGTATGCTCCTTCCTATATAAGACCAAAAAAACACAAGGCCCAACCTTATTTTCTCTGAAAAGATCAGCGTACCTACAAGAACAAAAACATTCTCAAGAAATATACTATTGCAATATTTTCTAGCATTTTGTGTGGTTGGGAAGACAAATTTTGTCAAGTTATTATTGTATCCAATACTTGTGAAGTTGGGAAATATATGAAATTGAGCAAGAAAGTTAGATAGGAAGGAGCAATCCTTGAAAATTTCGATGAACCAAGAGAAAATGAAACTTTGGGTATGGAAAAACATAGACATCCATTAGTGGGAACCTCAATTCCTTGCACAATGGATGTCGAAGTGATTTCTACTTCATCACCACAAGTGAAGCATATGCATCCAATGGAAGGAATTTTAAATCTAGCATCAAATCAATCTCCAACAAATGTTCCATCAACCAATGATGCTTTAGTTAAAGAAGAGATGGAAATTTTAAAAGGTGTGGGGTATAGAGAGGGATATATTAGAGACATGAATTTTGATCAACCTTTCAGTGAAGAGGCTCATGTGGTGCAAGCACTAGTACATATTATAAAAATTCCGACGTTCTATTTGCGTCATTATGGACAAAATTGGCCATACTGTCGAAAAATAGAGGAAATTTAATTTTGTTTTTCATATTGCCCGATAACATCACTATTTCCACGCTGACGTCGCTCTTGCCACATTGTCATCTCTCTTGCCACGTTGTCTTCTCTCTTGCCACGTTTTCCACATATTCGTCTCTCTTGCCACGTTTGTGACATAGTCGTATCTCTTGCCACGTTTGTGAAGATAATGGTCACAATTGCGACGTTGTGGAAACTAGGTTTTCCCCCTCCAATGGTCACCTAGTATTTTGACCAAGTCAACTTTGATTTGGTCAATGATCATCAGAATTGCGATGTTATAAAATCTATAAATATGTTTTATTTTATAGATGTTGCGACAAGTTTGCTATAATAATGACACTTCAAAAAGGGTTTGCAGGTCTTCTTGTCTAGAGTACAACTATTAAAAGACATTGTACTAGGGATCTTCTTGTTTTGTTTTAATTTTATGATCGGTCAAATTTTAAAGGAAACAACTATTACAAGACATTATACTAGGGCTAGAGTACATGATGGACAATGATGACCTATGGATGGGGCCAATGTTGAAATTTTTTCAAAATGTTTCTGTATGACATCATACATCCTTGAGTCTTGAAACCATACCATACCATCAAGGCATGTGTCTATTCTAACCATGTCAAATTTTGATGCATACAGGCACATATTGAAGAAATTTCAACATTGGCCCCATTCACTGCTCACTATGCGGGGTTGGTGCATGGAATTTTTGGTGGTTGAATTGGAAGTTCCATGAAATTTCAAGAGAGTTCCAACAAAGATTCTATAGATGGAAACAACGACATTTGACAATGAGACTCCCATTATGAACGTTGTTGCAAACATGGATGATTTCAAAGATGATGTGGTCGGGACATCATACATCCTTGAGTCTTGAAACTCTCCCATACCATCAAAGCATGTGTCTAGTCAAACCATGCCAAATTTTGATGCATACATGCACATATTGAAGAAATTTCAACATTGGCCCCATTCACTAGTGTTCACTATGTGGGGTCGGTGCATAACATTTGTGGTGGTTGAATTGGAAGTTCCATGACACTTCAAGACAATTCCAACAAAGATTCTACGAACAGAAACAATGACTTTTGACAAATATGAGACGCCCCATTATGAACGTTGTTGCAAACATGGATGATCTCAAATATTATGTGGTCGGGACATCAAACATCCTTGAGTCTTGAAAGCCTCCCATACCATCAAGGCATGTGTCTAGTATAACCATGTCAAATTTCGATGCATACATGCACATATTGAAGAAATTTCAACATTGGCCCCATTCATTAGTGCTCACTATGCGGGGTCGGTGCATGACATTTGTGGTGGTTGAATTGGAAGTTCCATGACATTTCAAGAGAGTTCCAACAAAGATTCTATGAATGGAAACAACGACATTTGACAAGTATGAGACGACCCATTATGAATGTTGTTGCAAACATGGATGATCTCAAAAATTATGTGGCCGAGACATCAAACATATTCCTTGAGTCTTTAAACCTTAGTCCCATACCGTCAAGGCATGTGTCTAGTCTAACCATGTTGAATTTTGATGCATACATGCATAGTTTGAATAAATTTCAATGTTGGCCCCATTCAATGCTTACTATGCGGAGTCAGTGGAAGAAATTTCACTATGCTCATTCACCTTCAAGGCAGACCCCATTCAATATGCTCACTATGAGACATCCATTATATTAAATGTTGATGCAAACATGGATGATCTCAAATATTATGCGGGGTCGGTGGAAGAAATTTGTGATGGGTGTATTTGAAGTTCCATGACAAATTTCAAGATAGTTCCGATGACAATTCTATAGAAGGGAATGATGAATGATGACAATGATAGGTGTAGCATGATGAATGTTGATGCAAATGTGGAGGATATCAAAGATTATGTGGGGACATCATACATCCTTGAGTATTGAAACCCTCCCATACTGTCAAGCCATGTGTCTAGTCTAACCATGTCAAGTTTCGACGCATACATGCACAGTTTGAAGAAATTTCAACGTTGTTCCCATTCACTGCTCACTATGCGGGGTCGACGCAAGATGACATTTGTGGTGGGTGAATGAAAACAATAATAATAGAGAGGCACAATCCTCATATATGGTGGTCATTTAGGCACATAGAAAGGAAAGTGGGACTTGTGTGATGGCCCAAATCCTAATTCATGACTTTTTTTAAGCATATAAAGTAAATTTTATTGCTCAATTCCCTGGATTTTAGCCTTCGACCATAGAATAGGCCTAACAACCATCCAAGGTGTACCAATCCTTGAAATTATAACCATATTTCATTCATGGGTTAAATATTATAGGGCCCTAGATATGGAACATTAACCTGATAAGTTAATGTAGTTGTTGCAAGTTTTAGAAATTTACATCACATTATGGCAAAGTATATCAAAACAATTTATCATACTCTAGATTTAGTTTAGTTAGTTTTGGAAATGAGAGTACATTTTAGTCATTTATTGAGTTATTTTTGGCAATGGGAGTAATTTTTCTAATTTTACTCATTTTACCCATCAATGCACTACCTCTACCAGTCGACGACGCAGTGGAAAATTCGGGAACCCCACCAATTCCCCCTCGGGACAGCCAAATATACTCAGTTTTCTTCATTCAACCTCAGATGATAGGAGATATGTGTCCATTAATCCATAAAATACCTACTTCCTTTTTCCCATAGATCTTCTCCTATGGTACATCTCATCATCATAGAAGGTCTTTGAATTTGGGATTAAGTATTCTTCATGCCTCGGAGTAGATCTCACTCTCTACTACTCTACCTTGGATGCTACAAATCTTCCCACAAGTACAACTACAACTCTTCCCATAGGCATGTGGGTAGAGTTGCATCTACAAATCATGTGAATAAATGTTGATGTTGAAGGGGCTCAAGCACATGTCGAAAATACTAATGTTGAAGTTTGGGATAAGGCTGGGGTGCATGCAAAACAACCATCTATGGAACTTGATGCTCAAGCATGTGTGGTGTCCACAAACGTTTACATGTAATATTTTTCCCAAGGGCCATTACAAAGGGTGGATTGAGTGTCAATGTTGAGATGGGAGCACCCAATGAGGGGATTATTGATATTTTTCCAGAGGGATACCAAATAACATGCTCTATAATTGGGAATTATTCAATGTTGAGTGATGTCCAATACATCAGGTGGCTCAATGGAGAGATTGAACCAATTTTTGAGATAATGGTCTCCACATGTTAAATAATTGTTCATTAGGTTGAGGATTGCAAGGGAGTCTATTGCTATTGATAATATTACTCATGGTCAAATCTGTTTTAATCATTTATTTTTTATGTTGGGTTGAAGTCATTGTCTAATGAACACCAACGTAAAACATAGAGGAAGTTCATTGAGAGGAATAAATATGGCTAGACCCAATTTATCATTGATAATATCTTGATCCATGTATGAGGGTGTGAGAAATTGTGCATTCTTGTGGATATTCCAAGGCAATGTGAGATGGTTAAACCACAACATGTATTATGAACTTTTTCATGACAAATATTTATAGAGTTTGTTAGAGGAATGGAATGTTGATTATTGGTGTGTCGAGTGTCAATATTGATATGGGAGCACCCAATGAGGGGCTTATTGATACTTTTCCAAAGGGATACCAAATAGCATGATGCATAATTAGGTAGTATTCAATGTTGAGTGAGGTCCAATACATCAACTGGATCAATGGAGGAATTGAGTCAATGTTTGAGATAATGGTCTCCACATGTTAAACAATTGTTCACTCGGTATTCATGTTCCCTTGTATTGTGTATGACATGGAAGATATATTTTCCCTTATACTCAAATATCACTCACAGACCCACTCTATATATCATCTCATCTCATCCTCGTTTGATTTTAATTTTCCGATCGGTCGGATTTTAAAGGAAACAACTATTAAAAGACATTGTACTAGGGCTAGAGTACATGATGGACGACGATGGCTTGTGAATGGCGCCAATGTTGAAATTTTTTCAAAATGTTTATGTATGACATCATGACACAACCACAGATTAGTGTACGTATTTCTACAAATATTTATTGATTTGTATTAATGGTGTTCAATCTGTAAATGTCACAACCACAGATTAGTGTACTTATTTCTACAAATATTTATTAATGGTGTTCAATCGAAGTAGGCTAACTCTGGAGAAAACAAACCACTTTTTAGGAAAAAAAATGGGTCTGAGCATGAATTTCCCTATTCATGTGTCTTCTAAAATAAAAAATCCATTCACTGCATGGAGGATGTTAGTTCATTCCTTTTTCAAAAACGTTAGCTCTCACTGTCTAGATCTAATTCTATCCTTTAAGCACCCTTCCTCTTAGGATGAAAGTCAAACATGGAGTTTGAATCATTAACCACCATCTCCTCCGGTACCACATGAAGAGGGGGCGTATGCTACCCTATGCTTCACCTCACATGTACTAGCTTTGTTTACTCAGTCCCTTAACGAGAATGAGGGATTTCCCTATTTGGGAGTTCTTCTAAAAGGAAAAAAATAACTCATTATATGGAAGAGGTTAGTTCACCACTCTTTGAAAATACCAAACTCATGTTATCTAGACCAAAGTCATTTGAAGTTTGAATCACCGACTACCATCTCCTCCAATCCACACGGGGAGGGGGGAAACACTATCCTATGCTTCATTTCACATGTACTAGCTTTCTTTACACAACCCCTCGAGGAGAATGAAGGATTTCTTTATTCGAGACAAAGTGACAAATTGATTGAG
>SNQJ01S0222498.1:3765-14946 GCA_010110895.2 Picea sitchensis
AGATTGAATTGTTATATATAAGTTTTTGCATAACAGGTTTCCCTTATTGCAGGAATTTATAATTATAAGATTGTTATGATTTTCTTTTATGTCTTGTTTGTCCTGTAAAACACTTCAAGAAGCAGCACAATCAATCATTTACGAAAATCTTATGGATTAACCGATGCGAGTTTCCTCCTCCGACCAGCTTAGAAGTCAGCATACACAGGGCATACTTGGAGCGTTTCCAGGTCAATTAGTTTGTGTTTACTGTTTTCATTAAGTAGTTTAATTTAGATATAATTTTAATTATATTTATATTAGATTGTTTAATTTCAGTAAAATATATTAGATTGTTTAATTTCAGTAGTTTTATTTCTTTTCATAAAATATAAAAAATCAAAAAGAGAGTCTTGGTTGTCTTAGGGCAGAAAACACATGAGTTTTGTAGGTTTTAATTAAATCTGTAGGTTGTTTATAGTGTACATTTGTGAATAAGTAATATTGCAACTGATAACTAGATAGTTGATTTGAGTTATTATAATAGTAATTAGTGGATTGTATATAATAGTTAGAATAGTTATATTTAGTTTTAGTTTATTTAGTAGTTTGTTTTGATTAGATTCGTGAGTTAGTTAGTTTGTTTCAGTTAATTTTAGTTTGTTTTATTAGTTTTGTTTAGTTTAGATTACTTAGCTCAGATCATTTCTCTCTTTGGTTTTCATAGGAGACCTTAGAGCGGCCAACGGAGCCGTTAAACTCGTCAGGGTGGTCCATTCCAAACGGCTTGGGTTATTTAGACAACCCCGGACCGGTTCCACTCTCCCAGTTGACAGACGGTCAATTTCGCCTGTCAACACCATTTTACTGATGCATGGATCCTACTAGCCTATATAATGGTTACCACAAGAAAATATTTCAATGGGGAAGCCATCTTGTCCAGTTAGCTCAGTTATAAAATTGAAAGACCCATCAGGTAGTTTAGGAGCCAAATGTTGTGCCTTCCTTATATATGGCTTCATATCTATTAGATGTGATATGCACTAGGAACATATTATCAAGGATGAATATAAATTGGCATATTTAAGAATCTCTAATCCATGTGTATTTTCATATGATTTTGGAGAATATGTACAAAAAATATTATTCCCTCATATGTGATTATTAATTTATTTCTTGGAAAGGATGTATTTCCTTATTTTCTAAAGAGAAAATCCAATACTGGTTGATCAATCTAAGCAGATTATTCCATGCATTGATAATTTGTATTTATAAGAGGAACTTACATACACCAGGTTTTATGGGGCAACTATTTCACCCCACTTATTTCCCAAGTATATCCTGGATAGATTGGTTATGCAAGAAATATTCTATCAAACCATCCTTCATGGGTTCAATGCATATTTGGAAAAGGAAGCCAAGAAAAGGCCCTTTATCCCTTATGGTTTCAAAATAGGTTGTTACTTCATCAAGGATATAAGGAAAGCAAGGCAAGAAGGTCTCAACCATTTGGAATATTGGTTCCAAACTAGAAGATTTAGAAGGCACAATCCTAAAGGAATAATTTTTCAACATTTTGAACATGTGTCCTATAGATGACCATATAGTCATAAGAAGTGGGAGAAGGAAGCATTCACTGAAAATTCCCAAAGATGGATTGAGATGTTGGAAGTAAGAAGTAACCCTCACATATCAATTTTAAAAATCCTATCTCTAGATGAAAAAATGTTGGAGATAAACCATGGTGTAGTTGCTAATAGGGAAATTGAAGAAGCAATGACATAGGAGGGAATCAGGTTTAGGGGATAAGAAGAACAACATGCCATTCAATAGGAATATGCCAAATTGCATCAAGATCAAGAACTTTAGTGAAAAATAGATGAATGATTGCAGAAGAAATAAGAAGAATATGTTGCTAAAAAAATAGAAAATAAAAGAAGAGCTACTAAAGTTGAGAAAAGAAAGAGAAAATTGCAAGAGCAACATCAGAAAGAAAAGGAGAAAAATTATTGATGGAAAAATAAGAAAATTGAGTTTCCAAGGAAAGAAGGAAACAACAAGAAAAATAGGATAAAAAGATCCAAGATGATCTATTATATAAATAAATGGATAAAAAGTAAGCATTATACCAACAACAAGGATCCCAATTTATAGGAACTCCTACAAATATTATTTATCTAACTAAGGAAGAGTAAGAATATGTACCCAAAGCAAGTGCCCAGGTAGAGGGGGAGGGTATTGATAATAGAAAGGATAAAAAAACAGGTCGAGATGAAGGACCTTTAAAGACACAAGTAGTTGATAAAGATGAAGATACATCAAAGACACAAGAAATTGATCAAGGAAAATATGATTAGGAAACAAAGGCAATTGACCAAACAAAACAAAAATAACTAGAAGAGAAAGAAATAGAAATGACATAGATGGTAGATAAAGGTAAAAGGCCTAAAGTAGCCTAGATAATTGATGAATGCAAGGAACTAGAGATAGAGAACTTTCACACTACACGAAGTCTAAAAAATATTCTATCCAGGGGTGATCAACCTATCTCTGATCTTGTAGATGAAGTTGTTGACCTAGAATCCATTTCCTATTATCAACATCAGCAAACTATTGTAAAGAGAACACAAAAGAAGTGAAAAATCAACGTCGATAGTTTTGTAATATGCACTGTTGATGAAGTCATGTTGCTTACAACAAAATAAAAGGTGAGTGAATTGATATCTACTAGAGTAGCTATATCTCAAGCTACTATTGACAAATCTAGGGTAGATGAACATGAAATTGAGGGCATGAAAATGGAACTTGAGTTCCTTAGAAATCAAGTGAATTACTATAAAGAATCTGGAGATGTTATTACTCCCTTTGTGGAAGAAATTTTGGACATCAATAAGGAACATGAGAAAGTCAAAAGAAATGTTATGGTCAAGATCACGACATAAAAGAAGAAACATTGTATCTATATACAATATACAAATAAATTATGAGATGGAATGAAAATCAAGGTAGAATGAAATATCATATTGAATATATCGAAGAAATTTAGAAAGGTCACGGCGAAGAGGACCATGATATCATGAACCCGGTGGAGGATGAAGTGTCCAAAATAATAGTAGTACAATATTGGGGAGAACTAGTCGCGTCATCTCAGAGTCAAGAAGATAATGAATGGTCCACCTACTGACAATGTTGGAGTTTTATAAATAAAGTCATGGAGGATAATGGATTTCCCAGTTTCAACCAACTAGGATTATCTTAGTTGATTGATGAGATACTTGTAGAATTCAAGAAGATCATCGATAAATGGGAAGTTGAAATCAGAACAATCACTATAGTAAGTCATGCCCACATGCATAGATATATGGTAGAAGAAATCGAAATCACTTCCAGGTTCGAAGTGATTTTCCCAGAAATAGAAATATACACTCAAAGTTTCAAAATAGAAAGAGAAAAATTAAGTTTTCCCAATGGATCATCATGTTTTCCCATACCTCCAACTATGTGAGGAGTTGCTAAACCAATGGGTCTAGTATGATGCTAAGCATGAAACAATCCAATATCCTAGTCAATTGGTAGTTTGATGGCATGCAATATTTGATTCTTTTTTATTTTTTTCCTTTATTATATTTTTAAGTTATAATGATAAGCTATAAATATGAGGATTAGCCTGAGAAAGAATGATTTTTGGCTCTGAGGATAATTTTGGAGAATTTTAGTATAGAACTATTCTGAAGCTAATTCAAAATCTCTTTTAAGAGTAAATGTGTTTGATTTTACTGAGGTTTTCCCATTCCTTTTATTCCTTGTCATGGATTATTCTACTATTGTTTAAATTTCTCAGTCATCTAGTAAGAATTTTGATTGTTGATAAAGTTATCATTTGGTAATTGAATAGATTGTTGTTGTTCTCATTAAAATGCTTTATTGTAACACACCAAACCCCCCTAAGTACCTTTTAATGGAGTGAGGTAATTAATTTCACTTTTTCCTCATTTAAATCGAAAACCTCTTATCAAGGGAACTAACATTTTCTACTCGTTAATAACCTTCAAATGACTATCGGCACGCTTGAAACCAGGCTCTGGGTCAAAATTTAGGTCCTTTCAAAGTTTCTTAGGCTTTCCTTACTCTCAAGTCACATCATTTCCACATGGAATTCACATGGCTCCTATCACTTGCCATCTGACATGGCATGGACGTGGCATCACCACCTGGTCCTTCGATCCACACCCTATCGGACCCTCGGTATGTTCTCTAACTGGGAAACTCTGATTATTTTGAGCCTCTCTCATTGGAATACCTTTCCCACAGATTCACATTCCATTTTGATGACATACTCTGACCATTCCTACTCTGCTATATCTAATGGATCTTGGAATTAGTCCATCAACAACCATGAGTGTGTCAGATTCTCTACCTACATGACGGTTAACATTTGATGATGTTACCCTTTTCTCCTCGGTCATGTGGGGAAGATAGGGAATCGACGGTTGAGATCGCATATTTTCGATTCTTCGATCTAAAATTTTGAACTCCTCTTAGAGTCCCTCCATTTCTATCAAGATCCTCCCATCATAGTGCTCCAACAATGGATTTCCTTAGGTACTCTGACTACCCATTCTAACGAATCCCTCCTTCGAAGGATCAGATGGTTCCAGGGGCCTGGTGATATATGACCAGGGTTTCGTCAGAGATTTTCAATTGTATGAGGGTTACAACTTCTCCATAACCATTCACCTTCATAAAAGTGGTCCTTCGACCAATCAACATCTGTTAATCATCGTGGCTTACCTCCCAACTAATGGTCAAGATATTCTTGAGGACTTTTCACCTCGATACACTTATTCCTCTTGACACGTGACACCATCTAAGTATGACATGTGGTGATATCGACACCTTACACGTGGAAGTCGTATTCCTCATGCAAGTTCACCTAGGGGTTCCAAATCATTAATACATGTGGCCCTCTCTATACTCAACACATGGCACCACCCACTTCTTGAAATGTGTTTCCATCCTAGTTAATTTCTCATACCTTCCACTAGAAATCGATGGTTGATATTTCTTTTCATACATTCTACCTCAGAGTGCATCACCATGACCCATTCCAATAGCTCATTGTGATGGATAGTCAAGATCTCCCTTCGGAGATCCTTGATCCCCAAAATATCAACAATTAGATTCTACCCTTGGATTCCTTCTTGACGTGACACATCAACGGTCATATCTTTTCCTCTGAGTCCATCCTCAGAGTGTATATCCGTGACCCACTTCGATTAACCCCTTGTGACGGATGGCTAGGATTTTCTCTCGGAGCTCCCCCAGTCCTGATATATCCATGATCATTGTGTCCCCTCGAAACTCCTATATCGAAGTGTATTCATGGGTGTACTCTGAAAGGCACTATGAAATGGACAACCACGATCACTCTATTTTTCTCTCCGATGGATCGATGACTCTGGTTAATTCAGAGTCTCGTCCCAACCTAACCATTGATTACTCTGATGGGTCTTCTACGATAAACAATTGATATATTTCAACATTTAGATTCGATGGTCAAGGTTAAAACAAAGTTCTAATGGTCTAATTCACCCAAAGGGCCCACACTCGACTCACCGACCAATTACCTGTTGTCAATCCTAGGCTGTCACCTATCAACCTCTGGACACATTGACATTCTCGATCAACATGACATGTCATTCTGATGTAACTTCCCTTCCTAATCTCTCTTAAATGAGACTACATAGATCTATGACAAAGGTTTATCCTGGGCTAATCCTCGATGAACGACTGAGATATCTCTTCGATGGTCCACCATGCCTCAAAAATAGAACCAAAGTGTTGTAGTCCAGGGAATAATGAAAAGCATTAGAGAAGATAGCTACATTATAGGATAAATAATAGGGACACACACGTACTCAAGAAGATAGAGAGATTTGTGGGAAGGATATCCATCCGAGTTTGTATTCCATATTCATGAGAATTTATACAATAGAGAGATGGTTGGAACAGTTCTACTTGCTCCAACTAATCCTTTGTTAAGTTTCATTCATCCTCTACGTGAATCTACATAATTTATTACATGTATTCATAAATTATTTTGCTAGTGTCTAATGTTTGATGGTCTATTACAAGTTATCACATGGATTAACAATTAATATTTCCCTCTTTTGGTAGAAAAAAATATCTCAATGTGATTAAGGAAATGATAGAAAATTATTTTGAATAAGAAGCAGACGATTCCTTGTAGTAATTTGCACATGAATAAATTCATTTCATAAAAAAACAATTGACTACACTTTCACATTTTCAAAAACAAAAACTAGTTTCTTCATGTAATTCCTAAAACTGAAAGCCTCTACTCATTCAAGTTATTTACATGTTTAGATTGCTCGCAACAAAATGACTTAAATAACCCTTTGAGGAATAAACCTGATACTTTTTATACAAATGAAATACATCATCACATTCATAATTACATTAGTTTCCATGTTAAATAAATGCATGTATCATAGAATTTAAATCAATACACATTTTCAAATATGTCCTAGCATATCTAAATGCACTCCATGACACTATCCTCAATGTTTTCATGAGGGTAAACAAAATCAAATTTCCAGTTGTTCATACGGTCATACAACCATCAACATTTCTCATGCCAAAAGTATCCACATACTACAACATATCGATCTCTCATCCTAGAGAAACATAACAATAATTAGAAAAAGAGTTAAGGTACTCTTCCCTTTTTCCAACTCGTACACAACCTAGAAATTTCATTTCAACTAAGTAATTTTCCAAGGCCTTACTTCCTTTACACAATATGGCTTAATCCAATCTCATTACTTAACATGTTTATTAATTTTTCTATCATTTACTCGCTATATTTATTTCCATAGATGTTCTTTTAATGTATACACTTTGTCTCAAAATTTCATAACTTGAAAGTGAGAAACGTTCCCTCCTTTTCTTCTTATTTTCTTATGTAATCTATCCCTCCTAGAATCTTCCTACTCTCTTTCTTGAGAAATTTCAGTAAAGTTCACCTTGATCTCCCATGGATATAACAACATGCTACAAAAACAATCTTTTTGTTCACAATGAATTATGAGCCTGTGCATTCTTCACATTACCATTAAGACATCAGAATGGTTGGCGTTCATTTGTCAGTCTTTTATTCATACATTTGTGTTTTAGAATGAAATCTGGGATTCTTATGTAGATAGGCTTGCAGCCTACTGCCTAATTTTCCAACATTCATTAACATTATAACTATGTTTTCCTAGAATAATCTTTACACAGTTCTTCCACCAGGAATATTATTATCATGCAACTCTGTTGTCTCACATCTAGCACTATCTGAAATGAATTCAATCATGAGTCAACTCAGCCTTATCATTTCATAGGTTTACCCAAATTTTCCATAAGGAATATAAGTATGCATATTTAATATGCATCCTAGTTTGCATGTTCACACATGCACAATATTCTTTCATTTTTGTATTCAATTGTTCTTTCATGCATTTAACCACATGCATCGGCATAAGTATATGGGTGTTTACCATATACACACCTCATATTTTCCACACCGCATGTCGATTTAAATCATTTCACTTATGATTGTTCACAATCATTCTCATGCAATTCTCAAAGGCATAATCATATTGTCTCTTATCATATCATCATAGCATACTTTCTCATTTATTATTTCAGTAGATTACACTAGCTCTTCCCAAGGAGTGGATTACATCCTCCTCAAGATAATATTAAAAAAAACTAATCATACTTCTTAAAATGGAGTCAACTACGACTCTATGACATTACTTAGATTTGAAAAGTACAAATCTTGCCTCACTTATTCAGACATTCATATCATAATTTTAAACATGTATATGTATATTTACATATATGTATGTGCATCATTTTCGCCTTTTTACCTCATTCATTCATATTTACTTAATATCATCCAATTTTTATGAGACCTTACAGTCACTTACACGATTGACCGCATCAATAAAATCATAATAATGCTACCCTCTTTACAAGATAACAACCAACTAAAGGCCACTCTTGCTTAGTTCTCTTTTAGCATTTCTTCTTATCTCCCTTTGAGGAATATCATACTTCCTCAATTTATTATTTGAACGAAAACACTCAAATCCTTCATCATAGGGTCAACCATGTATCCATGGAATTATTTATTCTAGGAAAGCACACTCCTTGCCTTACTTCCCTCTTACTTAGGTAGTCATATCATGCTTTCAAGCATATAAGTATAACTATGTATGTATTATGCATGTGCATTTTTTGCACAATTTTACTTTTTCTTTCATATTTATCTGATATTAATATTGGTCTTCATTAAAGATAAAACATATCGATCAACATGATTAGTCTTATAGACATATTCATTCATGTCTTCATACTAGGAAACTCTATAACACATTCAATCCATGCACTCAAGCACCTACTTACATATATGGAGGTTCAACATGCAAGCTCACTATTGCACCCCATCTCCCATGTCATTCACACGAATTAGCATTTCAAACTTCCATATTGTTCCTCCCCGAAATCTTATAGTCATTCATATGACAAGTCCCATATGGACACTCAAAATTATTTCGCCATGTTTTCATGGAAACAACCTGCAAGAAGCCACTCTTGCCCAACTATTATCAATGCATCCCACAATGCCAAAAATAGAAATAGGTAATTACAACATCATAACCCAAGGCAACAAAACAAGAATTATATTTTTTCTTCCTGCCTCTAACGAAGACCTCTACCAAGGAAATTCCTTCCCAAATTTCCTCTTACTATTGCAATGAGTATACTAAGACATATTCATATGGCTACCATCCCCTCTGGATGTCAATTTGACCCATTGGTCATCTAAAATTTCTTCAACATTTCCTTTATTAGACCTCGGGTCAACCTTTCCTTTATTATTACAATCCTATCCTCATAAGGCACTAGGTATCATCATTGTTAACATCTCATTCATGTTGTTAGTTTCCCTGCTTTCATCAGGTCATCATTGGCCAAAATTATCTATCAATAGATCATACCTTACAACTCATCACAAGTTATAATAATTATATTTTCATGTTATGTTCATGCCACCATTACCATATGCATTACAACATAAAATCATATTGGATTTTTATGCATATTCTAATACTTAGTTGATATACATGTACATATATTTCTACATCTAAAAGCTCGTAAAATGGTTCATATTTCCATCTTATTGTTCTTTTTTATGAGGTTAGTAACATTCCCTAAAGACTCCTCTTTATCTTTCTTAAATGGATTATCCTCATTGCAAGTTTCCACTATTATAGGTCAAGTAAATTGACCTTACACACTTCCCATCCGTCCTCTGATCATGAGGAATTTCATATATCGATTTTAGTATTCTATTTAAGAAGTACTTAATATCACCAAGGGTCTTATCAATTCATACAAAGTTTTCTTTAAGCACAAGGAAATTTTTCCATAAGGGTCTTAACCCTTGTATAATCAACCATTTTAATTTCAAGAGACTTTGCCTGCCATAGAATATAGACAATATTATACTTAGCCAAAAAATTCAACTCATGTCCCTTGTCTGGTCTCATGCAGCTTCATAAAAAAAATTATGCCACCTCTACCATTCACATTAAGGTATTACCATTAATTCCCATCATCATATTCCCACTCCTATAAGAGTAGTTATCAACTTGACAAATGGACATTATAATCCCTCTGATGAAATACACCAGAGTGCATTTCCAAGGTGTACTTTCAATCTGTTGTCCTCATCCTCAAGGAACTCGTATAGATAATGAATAGGATTTGTATTGCAGATAATATCTTTGAAACTCTTTGTCTTATTATATCAATCCTCTTATTGAACTCTATCCCATCCAATCCTAGTGTTGTATGCTACTATGATACCAATTTGTAACACACCCAACTGCCCCTAAGTACCTTTTAAGGGAGTGAGGTAATTAATTTCACTTTTTCCTCGATTAAATCAAAAACCTCTTATCAAGGGAATTATCATTTTCTACTCATTAATAACTTTCCAATGACTATCCTCATGCTCGAAACCGAGCTCTGGGTCAAAATTTAGGTCCTTCTAATGTTTCTTAGTCCTTCCTTACCCTCAAGTTGCATCAATTACTTGTGGAATTCACGTAGCTCCTGCCACTCGCCATGTGACATGGAGTCAATGTGGCATATGTTAGAAAAAAAGGACCGTGGAGCAATAAAATAAAACAAATGCGGAAACAAAACACATAAGATACACAATACAATAGAGACACAGATTTACGTGGTTCACCCAGTGTGGGCTATGTCCACCAGAGAAATTGCCAAGTCCTTCCTTTATTATTATCCAACATATGAAGGGATACAACCTACAACAAACCCGTTTTAACTTCATCTTCTTTCTCTCACAGTCTCCTATCTCAGAATACAATATTCACCATCAACCATATCCGCAATACATTTCCCTCATAAAAGAGGGTTTCCTTCTAGGGCAAAAAACCCTAACATAATCTCTATCGTTAGATCTACGACCTTATAATGAAAAATCCAGATTTACAATGAAATTGCAATATACATTTACAAGGCAATTTTTCCTTCGGGAGCTTCACCCTCGAACCCCCTCTGGGGGCCCACTTGCCCCCAGACCCCCCAACTGGGGGATAGCCCCCTCCGACCCCACAAAGGGGGTACCCCCCATCTACACTCCCTCGCGTGGAAGAGTGTACATACTTCTAGGGTGTAAATACTTCATGGGGTATAAACACGGCTGAAAGCAAGGACCTCTGAATTAGGAACATAATCAAGCTCCACAACCACCAATCTCCCACTTGGAGACTGATCTCAACAACTCCACTGCCACTGTATATGCTGGACTCTGAACCTTCTTGGACCTGGAAAAATTCTCATCTTCATATTCATTCTTGAAGACCAATTGAAACTAAGAAGGAACTCAGTTTCTCCCTAGTTACTCCCTTTGTTAACATGTCTGCAGGATTCTGGCTAGTGTGTATCTTGTCCAACTTCAAATGTCCATCTTCCAAGGTGGATTGTATGAAGTGGTACCTCAACTGTATATGCTTAGTCTCGAATGGAAGGTTGATTTCTTTGCAAGGTGAATGGCACTCTGATTGTCACAGTACAACCTGTTGTTCTCCTGCTTCTTTC
>SNQJ01S0222499.1:0-14946 GCA_010110895.2 Picea sitchensis
AATGGATGAAAGGGGAATACAATTTCCCTCTTTTTCATGACATTCTTCTTATGAAATCAATGTTCTCTCACATCGCCTTCACGCATGTTTACAGGGATAGGAACAATGAAGAAGATAAGCTATCTAAGAATGGAGTGGTGCTGAAAAATGGAATCTAGAAGATCAATGATAGTACCCCTGCGCACTCTTTTGAATATATCCATGCTCCTTGGTTCTAAGATTCCTTTTCTTACTCCATGATCAGTGTCTCTTCGGGGAAAACAAAATGAACTCCTTCAGGTAGACTAGTTGTAGGTGACGGTGGCTCATTTCTAGAAAATCCAAAAATGGTTGTAGGTGACAGTGGCTCATTTCTAGAAAACCTTGAAGTATTTTGATCTGAAATTAAGTGAGTTTATTCATCTTACCCCAATGCATCTCTTGTCCAAATTTCATGGAAAATGGGCACCCGGTTTAAAAGTTATGAATAAAGTACACTTTCGCAACATACTTTTGTAGCGAAATTGTTGCTTCAGCACTTTCACAGCGCGGGCTTGTTGTGAAAGTTATGTTCTTCATTGTTTTGAACATTTAACCCTTTCCTTGATATCTGGAGGCCATCTAATGGTCTTTTCTGATGCATATGATGATCAACAATTATTTTTTCATTTCTTTGTTCTCTTGTTGCAAGTGGGAAATGAATTGATTTTCCTTCTTTAACTGGATTTCAAGCTCTACGACTCTTTTATCCTCTTTTTCCAATGGAGACTTATATTTATTATGCTTTGTAGCTGCATGTTGGATAGGATTTTCAATGATATATTTAACTAAGGAATATAGCATGATTTTAACACCTCAAGGTCGAGCCCCTACTGAATTGTAATTATGTTTATAGGCTGGTGAGAGAAGAGTTTATAAGCTGGAAGACTTATATGTTTATTAGGCTAGAGAACCTAGATGCTTAAGGCTAGTGAGCCTATTTTTCTATATGTAAACACTCATATCATTAATAAAATTACATCGTTGTGTGTGGACCGACCACGAAGAAAGAGTTATGGGAGACAAAGCTCCACTAGGTAGGGTAAGGGAAGGGGCTAAGTGTCTAGGAATAGGGGCTAAGCTAAAGGGATTACCTCTAAAGGAATAATATTATATTATTATTTCCTAAAGGCTAAGGTTGGACATAATCAGTGTTGTCCTAAGTTTCTGGGGAAAGGGAACGAGTGTTAAGTGCAGCTCATGCAGCTTCAGGAAGACATGTGTCAACCTGGGCACATGTAGTTTATAGCTGGGAAAGTCATCTTGTTTGAGGGTTCCCTAGATATTATGGGACAGTCGCCATTCTCTGGAGGTCTTCCATATTTCCTGATTCACACACTGAGACATTGCCTTCATCATTGCCATCTGCCTCATTCACGCACTTTTGAAACCTGCAAACGCTTTGAGTTATCCCGTACTTTTCCTATGAAGCACAACGCACCTATACCTTGGATGACTCATACTGTGACTTAACGGTTTGTTGTTGCTGCCCATGCAGTTCCTAGGCTAAGCATGGCTTTCTTCCATCATCTGTTTTATACCAAGCTTGTTTTTTCCATCACCCTTACTTGAAATGACTTAGGAGCTGGACTGAAGAAGAAGGTTGTCAAGCCTATGGGTTTGAAGAGGCAGGTTGTCAGGCCCGTGGACTGAATAAGAAGGTTTCCAGGCCTATAAACAACTCTCTCTAGGTGAGAGGGGATGTTGGGGAAGTGATTTTCCTAGAGGGATCCTAATGACAGCTATATTTCTTTGAGAATTCATGTTTGGCCTATTGTTGAAGCCCTGGAAGGGAAGTGGAGAAGCAGAAGGATTGTTGAGCAGAGAAAGGGAAAACTTCCTGGGGTGGGGCAGGCATGTGGGGAATGAGAGGTTGTAGGTTGTAGTGTGAGCTGGCTCCTGGGAAAGAATCCTTCATGTTGATATATGTGACTTCCTGTTGTCCTTTCCAAGCCTAGGAATCCCTTTCCCGGTGGATTTTAGTCCCAGCTCAGGGGTGACCCACTGTTGAGCATGATGAGTAGTGTGGTCTAAGGCTAGGAAGTTCGTGGGAGGTCTGCACACAATTGGTGGTCATGTATTAAAAGATAAGTACCAAATCTATGTTCTCTGTATGATGTGTATCTTGAAATCAAGTTATAATGTTGTTAGATTTGTCTGTGTATAATGCTTATATGTTTTAATGTTATTTCCGCATGAATAGTGACATGAACAGAATGCTATAGTTGTTTAATTTGTATTAGATATATATGTATATGAATATATATGGAATCAGAGCATGAAATTTATTCGGTGGCATGGCCTGTCTTGTTGGTTAAGGCCAGGGATGTCATGAATTGGTATCAACGCAAGGATAGACGTCCAGGAAGTGATGTTGTCTGGCCTATTGGTGGCTCAATATGTTACAAAATGGTATCAGAGCCATGGTTTCAACACTGAGTCTGGATGGGCCATGTTAGTGGAAGTTGAAGAAAAAATATCAGAAAATATTTGTTGTCGAAATGGAAAAAATTCCAGTTCATATCCCATGGTTTCAACATTGAACCTGGATGGGCCACGAGCGAGGGAATTCAGAGTAAACATTCCAGAGAATTTTGATGTACCTAGTGTCAGAAGGGCATGGAGAGAACACTTGGACTGTGTGTGGAAGTATAGGAGGTGTAACTATTTAAGAAATGACCACAGAGAAAGAAACCACAACATCTGTGTTGATTGGGCCATAGGATCTATTTGGGAGGAGGATCCTTCAGAATCGTTAGATATGGAGAAAAGTGCATGAAGGTTAACCTCCAAGTCATTCGGACTTCGTGACTTCAGTGAAAGTTATGGGCTATAAGAGCAAGAAAGGTCGAAGCCTGAAGTTCCAAAGTCCCGAAGAGAATCTACATCGTAGATTTGTGGGGGGGAGTGTTCACCGTTGGATTTTATCAAGGATGGATCAGCTTGATTCGGGAGTTCAGAGTTGGGAGAATGGGAGTGTGTTGATGCGCAAACCATCGAAGCCCGAAGTCCCGAAGAAAAATAGAAGAAGTGACGTGGCAGGATGATGTCACCAATAGTGATGTGGATCCTTCCTAGACATGCCACGTGCCACCACCTTGATGTTGACAGTAGTACTATGTGGACCTTAGAAGGTAAGGAGGTTCAGGAGTTTGGTGTCAGGAGAACTGGGGATGTGCAAGTATAAAAATCGTCGAGGCCCAAAGTTTCGAATTGAAGTGGCTTGTTGACATCACTCGAAATGACGTGGACACATGGGATGTGTGCCACATGTCAGTGAGATAAGAACCTTTTTAATATTCAAATTCTAGTTAGAATGTGACACATGTCACCCATATGAGTGGGCCATGTTTCCACTTCTAATATCTCTCCATGTGGCCTCTTCTTGAGCATGGTTAGTGGGCCCCTGATGGTCACAGGGGATGTGTGGCACCAGATCCTGAAGTCCAGAGACTTGACACTCTCGAAGGAATGGTTCATAATGGAATGGAAGGAAGGAAATTCTGAAGTTTCGTAGCGCCGAAGTAACGTGACGTAATGACATCACCAGGGTGACATGGAAGTGTTCGAATATATGCGATTCGGGAGTTTTGGGATGTGAAAAGGTGAAATCCTCCGAAGTCCCAGAGCCTCGAATCTCCGAAATCCTAGAGCCCAAAGCTCCGAAGTCCCAGAGCCCAAAGCCTAGAGTTCCATAGAAAGTATCAGTCATCGGATGCTGGGAATTTGTGGACCATTGATCCACCATTCTTTGGATGTTTGACAGTTCATTGTTCTGTGATGTTGGGACATGATGAAAAGGGAAACCTTTGAAGCTCCAGATCCAAAGTTTCAAGGCTCTGGATAAGTGCCAAAATCATTAGCACTGGGTCACATCCCTGGTCACATGCGAACCAAGGGCTGAAGAAAAGGGGCTAGCACCAGAAAATTTTGTTTAAAGAACAAAAAAGGGACAAATTGTTCAAGTAACCATAAAGTCCTGCTCAAAACTCATAATTGAGCATAAAAGAATCTATTGGGAAGGTCTTGAACAATAGAAATAATTGTTCACCCAGAAATTGATCTGAACAGTCAATTTCTCAGGAAAACAACAGAAAAGAAATCTGATATATTAATGAATCAAAATGGTTCATGTTTCCATGAGATTATTAAGAACAATGATCCTGACAAAGTTCTATTGGCTGCACATTGTTTTTTCAGAATTAACTATTGTCAAAACCAAACTGAATTGTCGCATAGTGCAGAGAAATGGAGGAGGCACATAATTCTTATAGTTTGAAGAATGAAGCTAGAGGAATGGATGCCCATTTGGTATTTAAAGGAACAAACTCCAATGGGCATGGAGAAGAAATAGATAAAGACATGGGCATGAAGAAAATTATTAAAAAATTGCAAAAAGAGGTCCAAATTCATCGAGCAGATAACAAAAATCTTATGAGAGCCAAGGAGAAATAGGGATACTTCAACATGAGTTTGATGCATAGACTGGAAAGAATAGAAAATAAATTGGATAAGGAGAGTGGCTCAAGAAAATCAGGAAGTCACAGGTCTCATGATGAGAAAACAAGAACAAGAAGTGTTAGCATACATCACTATCACTCCCCGAGGCATTCCATTAAGAGAGCTCACAACAACTCAAGTCCATCCTCTATCAGGAAGCATAAGAGGTCTAGGGTGGATGATCTACGAGGGGAAACGTACAAAATCAAACCTCCTACTTTTGATGGTGAGCACATGAAGGATGAAGATGCAGAGACATGGTTGTTGGGCATGAGAAAGTATTTTCAATTGCATAATTATTCTTCTCATGCAAAAGGAAGAATTGTCATCTACCAACTCAAAGGAAAGGCATCCCTGTGGTGGGATCAACTTGGGCAGGTGCATCAAAGAGAAAAATGTTACTTGGGGGGGATTCAAGAAGTATTTCGAAAAGAAATACTTGACTAAGAGGTACTATGACAAGAAAATGAAAGAGTTATTTGAACTCAAACTTGGGAGTATGAAAATAGATGAATATGAAATAAGGTTTTTAGAGATTTTGAAGTATGTCTCTTTCATAAAGGATGAGACAATCAAGATTCAGAGGTATTTGAGTGGTTTTCCATCATTCATTAATGACAAAATACAATATGATGATCCCAAAACTTTGGAGAAGACCATAAGGCGAGCTAAGTGCCTATATGATCAACAAAAAGTAAGGCCAACTTTCCAAAAATCTTGGAAAGACAAGAATAAATTCAAGATGGATCAGAGGAAGAAGGGAACTAAGCCACCATTCTTCAAAAAAAATCCTCAGGGACAACCAACTTCCAGAGAACCCAGAACGATTGAGACAGGAGGTCAAAGGCCAAGGAATCCACCTATTCAATGTTGGGGTTGTAAAGGAGATCATATGTTTAGAGATTGTCCTCACAGAAGTTACAAAATGAGAGTTTTTCACAATGTTCAGCGAGCTAAAACAGTGGAGGACATGGGAAGAGGTGTACCCAGGATCTATGCATCCCTAGAAAATAGAAAAGCAAAGTATCAGTCACATATGATTGAAGTGGAAGGTATGATCCACAAACAAACCATTACTATTTTAATTGATTCAAGAGCTATTCATAGTTATATATATCCTAATATGGTGGAAAGTTTTCAATTTCAAAGAAACAAGCATGGAAAATATTGGTTGGTGCAGCTCGCTACCGGAGCCAAAAGAAAAGTTAGTGAGATAGTTAAGTCATGTCTTATGGACATGAATGGAATGAGCACAAGGGAAGTTTGAACATCTTGCCTTTAGGTTCCTATGAATTTCTAATTGGGATGGATTGGTTGGACCAACACCATGCCATATTAGACTGTCGTAACAAGTAATTCATTTGCCTAGATGAGGAAGGAAATCAAAGAACAGTCCAAGGAATTCCTAGGGTAGTGATTATCAGAGAAATTTCAGCAATGGTGCTGAAAAAGTGTTACAGGAAGGGTTGTCAAATATTTGCAGCCCATATGGAGGAATCATATAAGGATAAGGTGAAAAATATGGAGGATCATGTAGCCCTGGAAGATTTTTAAGATGTGTTCAAGGAGGTACCAGGACTACCCCAAAGAGAGATATTGATTTCTCTATAAATTTAATGCCTGGAGTAGCTCTAGTATCAAAGAATCCTTATAGAATGAATACATCAGAGTTGAAGGAGTTGTAGATGCATCTTGAAGAACTTCTAAATAAGGGGTATATATGCCCAAGTGTGTCACCTTGGGGTGTGTTGTAGGAAAATCCCCCTGCGGATAGGTGAATTTCCTCTTGGATCTTAGACCCCTATGACCAAGACAGGAAAATGCTAACATTGAACACTGACATTCCTTTAAATGTAGCTAAACTGGTCAAATGAAAAGAGGAAGAAAGCATGAGTACCTTTTTTTGAAGTTTGTCCTTGCTCGGTCTAGGTTGAACTTGATATTCAAGCCCTTTAATGAATTTTGCAATTCAATAGACAACAAATACAATGCATGCTTCCTATTGTACCAAGATTAGTTTAAACTAGATTTATCAAGAAGAGACAATCCCATGCAAATATGCACAAAACTTGAAGGAAACAAGATAAGCATATATATTAATGAGAACATAACAAGGTGCTTACAATCTGTAGATGCAGATGCAGTAGCCTCACCAAGTCCTCATTTTCCAACCCCTTTCTCAAAATATCCACGATCATAATGACAATACTTTTCACTGATATTGTCCCCCTTTTTACCATGAGAATGCCTCCTTATATAGGCTTTGAGAGGCTCAACTACCTTAGCTATTCTTGGGATAAGTTGAGGATATGAATCCATCAAGTGTGGGATTTCCCTTAGATCCAGCCTTTAACTTGGATTCTAGCCAAACTGACTCGGATGCTTCTTGGTTGTCCTTAGAGATAAGGGGGATTCTTCCCTAAGATTCTATCAACATATTGGCGCTCCCTCAAATTTGTCCACGGAGCATTATAACGCTCCTTGCTAAGAGGACAAGGAGCGCTAGTGCTCCCTACAAGTGAGCAAGGTAGCATTGATCTCCAAAAATATTTTTAATATGATTATTCTTCAAGGTAAAAGTTTGTAATCTTTCCAAATGACATGTTTTCCTCTTCTAACAAATCTTAGAGGATGTCCCAAGTGTTCTTATGATGTCATCCGCAATGCGACACATGTGGGCTGAAAATATGAATTTTGCGACACTTGTGACAAAAGTGTGACGCTTGCGGCACTTGAGATAATGACGATGAGACATTATCGAAGTGAGAAATTTTGACGTGTAACAGATTCCCCCCCAAAGTGTGAAGTCATAATATGGAAGTTGATGAATGAAGTGCTTTCTAGACTTCCGAAGCAAGGGTATGGAGTCATAGAACCTGGTAGAAGTTGAAGACAACCATCAAACAAATGTTATGATATGTTTCAAACCCAACGCAGGCATACATATGCTTGAGTGATAAAGGACTTTAAGTTATGGCCACCACCAATTACACTGCGGATCCATAATCATATTGACTTAAGGGTATAACCACCAAAGATACAATGTGGATATATACTTCCATGACATGAACTGATTGTAGCCGTGAGAAATACACAGTGGATCTACGAGATGACAAAACATAGCCACAGACCAATACAAAGTAGATATATGTGACAGCATATATATCAACATGCTCAAATGATCTTCTTTCATAGCCTAGGTAAAGCCAATATTAGAGTGAATACTCAACCTAGGGTCCTCGCCCCAATCCTGATGTGATACGAATATAGCCATGTGAATAGATGTTTTGATGTCGAACATGGTAGAAACCACTTGATTACCAGTTATTGAGGTAAAACATTAAAAAGTGCGAGGGAAATCACCAGTGATGTCAATGACTCCCAAGGTACCCTAGTACAAAACAACGAATGTGAATAGATGAGTTGAAGTCGAACATTCGTGGAATCATCCGATCATAGGTCAATGATGTAAACCTATTGTCGGAGGTGAGGAGGCATGCCATTGAGAAATGCAGGTCCCAAGGTACTAACTGGTTTCTAGGTCAAATTTATCGGATAATGTGTTGAAGTCAACAGGAAAATACTTTTTGAAGGAGGGCCTTGATGTATCCCTCATCAACGACACGAAACTAACATAGAGATGTAATATGGTGAATCAAATGAGTATGGACTGACATGAGTATTGAAAGTGGAAATTTGTGATGGTTGACTCTCGAGGTGGATAATTCCCTTGAACACTGAGGCACAAAAAACAGAAACGTAACATGGACCAAAACATGATGCAGTGGATACTATGACTTTCATCGGGTGACCCAAAGGAGTAAAGAAACTCAGAGGATTGGTTCAGTGCAGAGGTTTCACGGATTAAAATGTATGTAAATACAATGTGTCGTGTTCAAGGGAGATTGCAAGAGTGACTTGTGACGATTCTAAAAATTAGCTTGGCTTTATTCCTTCAATTTCCCCCCCATCCAGATAGACGAGTACCTCTTTTTTTTACGAGCTAGAGGAGGATAACACATGCTCGATATAACTCACCTCTGATAAGTTCCTCTTCCTTTATTTAACGAACTGGAAGAAGTAAGGGTTCGGTCCCATATGGGCCTTCAATGTGTAATTTTAACGAGTCCAGAGAAGGAAAACTCAGTGGTTTTTCATGTTTAGAGGTCTGAAAAGAACTTAAATATGACTTTAGGGCTGTCCTTTTTCGTAATATTAGTCTCCGAAGTCTGAAAAAGAGACAAACTGCTACTTGGGAGACGCCCTTTCAAAACCTTTTAAATGAGTGTGAAAGGAAGCAAGATCACTCGGTAATCTTTTCATGTTTAGAGAATCTGAAAAGAGCTTAAAGGAGACTCTGGGGGTTTCCTTTTTCATGTAACATTCACGAGTCTGAAAAAAAGATAAAATTCTACTCGGTTACATTCTCGTGCTTTTTCGAGCATGAGAAAGAACAAAGACCATGCGCGTTAGTATTACAAGGTTAAATGGAAAGACATTGCTTCAAGTCTTATAAGTAAAAACAAATTTGCATCTAAGGTATTAGTGGCTCTCCAAAAAGATTTAAAAACCCAAAAGAAACATTATATTAGCAAAAAAGAACCCTATAATAGTGAAATAGGGTAAAAAATATTGTTTACCATTTCATTTCCACCAATTTCTTCTAGCATTGGTATTTTCAACCTTGTAGGGCGATTTTCAAGTTGTTGGCATCGGAGTTGTGGTTGACCGTTTTCACATATGTTTGGACCAAGTCGATCACTAACCCATTCTAGTCATTTCTCATGGTTTAGAATTGCATTTTAGGTGGTTTTTAGTCTGTCCCGGGCTCCCTAGGAAACCCTAGGCATTGAACTAGATCGGCGCTGCCTCAAAGGGGGGAGGGGATCATAGATCATGTTTTAGGCACCATGGTGTGTATGCTAGGGGAGCACTAGCACCCTATGGATGAGCTTAGGGGAGCGTCAATGCAGGACTGAAAAAATTGTTGCTAATTTTGCTAAAAATACCCAATTTTTTGCTATGAGAAGATGATTAATGACTCTTAAATGTATGTTCTTACAGTTTACACAGATAAAAACCATGATCGAATGGAAATAATGTGACCATGAGCTCGATGATATAGTCACATTGCAAAACCCTCAGACAACGACCACTTTGAGGAATTGTGGCCTCCTCAAGTATTTAAAATTGCAAAAGATGAAAAAGGAATTTTTATTACTTCAGTATATGATTGGATTGTGGTATGACGTCGAACAGGCGTTCCGTATTGGACCACAATTTCTTAAAATTGAGCTCGTTGACATATATGTTTTGACCGACCTCTCAAGAAGAGGGGATCCTTTCACTTTGTCTGGGCAACAGGAAAATCCTCAGCCTACCAAGGTGTATGTGGCTGATCATTGTATTCCAGGGTCACGATTGGTCAAAGGAAAAATTATGATCAAGGACGTCAAAGATTTGACATTATGGTCTATTTTTTTTTCCATAACCAACCTGGCAAGTAGCACGAGTGCACATTTGTCTTCAAAATACCAAATGTCTTATGCTCTACAATACGTGGAGCTGAGATTATTCAACTGGAGTGTAGGATTCCTTCGTAACGTGAAGGATCAAATCACAAAGTGCAAGACTGGGAGACATAAATAGTTCAGTTATGGTTCCTTCTTGGTTTCATTCTTTCTGGAGAGAAGACCTCAGATGCAACCAAAGATTGCGTTGATGGCACGACCGGTGACTAAACCATGTATGGAAAGATGGAAAAAAAATTCCCCAAGATTGGGGACCAACTCAGAGTTCAAGTTCACGGCTGACTTCTTCGCTTGGTGGAGAAGGCAGTTGATCATCATCAAGGAGTTTCCATATTTCGGAGTGGATTTTTGGGGTACCGTGGACTTAGTTCTTCCAGAGAGTATTGACTGGGATGCGTCAGGTATGAAACCAAAACCTTGTCATATGTTTTTTTTTTTTTTTTGAAAATTATATTATTTTTATGTGTACAAAGAGGGATTTTAACAGATGTATTGTTTCATCACGCAGATAGAGGCGCATCATGTCTAGTAGAGATACCGACACTAGGGCATCGCAGAGACATGAAAATAGTCATGGAGCATGAGGTGGAAGTGGGAGTCCTCCGAGAAGTTGAGAGGAACCTCTGAGGTCTCTATATGGGTGTCTCACCTCTAAGAAGGCGAGACGTACCTCTACATTTGCAGAGGCATACAGTAGGGGTTCCTGATATTTTGAACCACTTTATTCGACAAGTGGCTCGTGCAGTGGTGTGATTCTCGGAGCACAACGTGGTGCAGGAGGACTAGGATCCTCTATATATTTTGTAGTCTTTTCATGATGATATCATGGGCATGAGGGCCCAGATTTTTCCTCATTATGTACTTTTTTTATGTAAACTAACTTTTTATATCACACATTTTATATATATATATATATATTCAATTTTTTGTGGTGCCAATGATTTTATAGATTATCTTGTGTGATGTTTTTAATGTACATATGATTCATTTTATTTATAAAATTTTATCTATGCGCAAGATACTGATCCAAAATATAGTTTTCTAGTGAATCTGAAGTTGTGTTGATTTCTCTTGGTATGTTCTTGTATTGTGTGAATTCAAACATTCTTTCAAGATGACGAACTTGTAGGTGGAGATGCAATAGGATATGGTTGCAAATGGTGTAGAATCGATTAAGATGACAAACCACGAGTTAGGAGTCTAAGTTAATGATTATACAAGATATACCTAGGGAGGAGGCCTCCGTTAAAATTCCAATGACAGAATGGTATTCTGCCATGTTATTGGTTGTCGATCCTAGTTAAACGCCTCCTACACTCACTAACGCATCAGAGTGGTAAATGACCCAAGCTACAGAAGCAATGTTCTGGGTGTGTCAACTAGCGCCATCCGCAAACCTAACAAATATTGGAAAGGGAGATGTCATTTGCACACGCAATCACAAGACAAAGTATAAGCAGCTAAAACAAAACTCGTACATGCAAGAGAAAACACACACCAAATCAAAACTATAGTACAATAGTGTACAAAGAACACATGCTAGATGTTCTATGCATAGTACTTCTTAAGGTAAAGCCCATTCCTGGGTTCACCGAGAGATATTCCATCATAGTCAACTAGCTTGCAAGAACCTTTATGTAATACATGTTTTACGATATAGGGTCCATGAAACAAAGGTTCTAACTTTCCTATCCCTAGCTTATCATGAGCCTGGTCATAAACGAGGACTAGGTCTCCTTCTGTGAAAGTACAAGGTTGAATGGATTTGTCATATTGACTCTTCATTCGTTTTTGATATGTCTTGTTAACGAAAGTAGCAACACAACATGTTTTGTCCAACTTAGTCAGATATAGGAATCATTCCTCTTCAGCAAAGGTGTGAGGTAGAAGTTCTACAGTGAGTTTTAACGAAGGAATTTCACACTCGATTCGTAATATTGCTTTGACATTGTATACCAACTGGAAAGGAGTGAATACAATTGCAGTTTTCACTGAGGTGTGGTAAGACCAGAGAGAGGAGAAGAGTTGCAAGTGACAAGAAGTTTTGTTCACCCCCACCATGTGTTGGATCATGGTTTTAAGGACTTTGTTGATAGCTTCAACTTGTCTATTTACTTGAGGATAGTAGGGGGGTGAGTTTTCATGGAGAAAACCCAACTTGACATGTAATTCACTCATCATCTGGTTTTGAAAATGTGAACCGTGATCAGTGGCAATGGCTTGTGGAACACCAAAGCAAGTGATGATGTGGTTAAAGATGAAGAGAATTTCATTACAACCATCGTTAAGAAAATTAGGCATATCCTCAGCCCATTTTGTGAAATAATCAACGGTAACGATGATATAACCATGCCCCCCTGCTACGGTAGGATTACATTGCATAAAGTCAATGCCCCATTTGGAAAAGGGGTCGATGGAGACAATAGGATGCAGGGGATTGGGGTGGGTGCATGCCTTTTTATGAAAAACTTGGCAGGTCGGGCATCTTTTGACAACCTCAATACAATCTTTGAAGATGGAGGGACAAAAGTAACCGGCACATAAGATTTTATGAGTTGTAGCCATCCCAGAAAGGTGACCATCCCAACCTCCAAGATGATAGTCATTTAGAATGTGTTCAGCCTCATCGTGAGTTAAACAACATCATAGGATAGTGTCAATATCGTGGCGATACAAAGTGTCACTGATGATAAGGTAGCGTTTAGAATGGTGGCGAATATGACGACGTTCTGCACGGGAGATATTGGGCTAGAAATGTTGGGTTTGAAGATAGAGAAGAATATATCCATACCATGGGCTGGAAGTGCTAATGAGGAACAAAGATTCATCAGGAAGAGAATCATTGGGCTTAGTGTCTTCATCAGCATGGGGAAGATCGCAAATAAGTTCTGCAAAAACCAAGGACTTTTTAGCTTTTGATTTGGTGAACTCCAGGGATGATTTTAGGGGCTAAATTTCGCTCATGGGCTAATTTTCTAAGGTTTTTCCCAAATAAGGATTAGTTATTCTAAAAATTATTTGCCCAAATTCTATAGGATAAAATTATTTTACCTTAAAAATTGCCAAAATTTTATACAAACTATATAAAATCCTTAGAAATTTGAATATTTTTACAAAAATATCACAAAACATTTATAGTTGGCATACGAATGATTAGTAAGATTCACCAAGGTTTCTACATTTTAAAATAAATTTCCATCCTTAAAATCATCCCTGGTCACTAGTACATATGAGCAAATTTGCGACGGTTTTTCGTTGATATTGCCGCACTTATCCGTCGCAATTTCCACAAAAGCCGAGATTTTTTTTCGTTGGAATAATTTCGTCGCTATATCCACGATCCAAGTGTGCATGGAAACATCGATGAAATTAGCTCTCCACGTGTCACCACCTTCAATATCGGTTAACCCTATGCATTGTCACAATTACGACGAACTATCGTCGCAATAACAACGAAGAAATGTGGCAATTACGACGAAACTTTGTCGCAATTGGGACGAAAAGTTATGCCAAGCCAATGACTTACAACGCACATGTTGTATATGCGACGAATATTCGTGGCAAATTCTGACGAACTTGCATCGATATTGCCACGATGACTTTAGGTTTAAAAAAAAAAAATTACATCAAATATGGTATACCATATTGTATGCCATATTACAATGTAATATGGTAATGCCATATTACATTGTAATATGGCATTACTATTACATTGTAATATTGTAATTTTCTAATATATTGTAATATATATATCCCCTACAAATACTCAAGGCACTAATCAACCAAATATTGTAAGCATGTGTTATCATGAAGTTGGATTAGAAGTAAGGATACCAATATGACAATATACACAAAGAATAATTTGGAATATTACTTTCCAAAAAACACATGGATTGCATGAGTGAGTCATTATGCAATTTATATTACACAATACTATGACAACACTTATAAGATTTATGGATGATATCTTAAGACCATTTCTCGAACTTGTTAATTGTAGCCTCCTTGGAGTAAAAACACAAAATTCGAAGGAGAAAGTACAGTTACAACATAGTGTTGTAGCAGAGTTACAGCATAGTTATAGTGAGTTGCAGCAGGGTTACAGAAAGCGTTGTAGCAGAGTTATAGCGAGTTGCAGTAGAGTAATAGTGAGTAACAGTAAGTGGAGTAACAACACAAAATTTGAAGGAGAAAGTACAGTTACAACATAGTGTTGCAGCAGAGTTACAACATATTTATAGTGAGTTGCAGCAGAGTTACAGGATAGTGTTGCAGCAGAGTTACAACATATTTATAGTGAGTTGCAGCATAGTTACAGAAAGTGTTGCAGCAGAGTTATAGCAAGTTGCAGCAGAGTAATAGTGAGTAACAACAAGTGGAGTAATAGCAAAAAATTCAAAGGAGAAAGTACAGTTACAACATAGTGTCGCAGCAGAGTTACAACATAGTTATAGTGAGTTGCAACAGAGTTACAGAAAGTGTTGCAGCAGAGTTATAGCGAGTTGCAGCAGATTTATAGCGAGTTGCAACAGAGTAATAGTGAGTAACAACAAGTGGAGTAACATCACAAAATTTGAAGGAGAAAGTACAGTTACAGCATAGTGTTGCAGCAGAGTTACAACATAGTTATAGTGAGTTGCAGCAGAGTTATAGCAAGTTGCAGCAGAGTAATTTATTTGAACCAAGGTAATTCATGGGGTTAGCAAATTATTTAGGAATGAAGTGTCTCTTCAATGCACATTAGAAAAGGAAATTATAACCTTTCAATTCATTACAATTGAAAACCAAGTAACTGAAGCTTTGACTTGAAAGAATTGTAATGCATCAATATTAAATCTAATGAAACTTGAAATTTCATTTGAAATCAAAGCAAATTTCACATGATACACAATGGCAG
>SNQJ01S0222500.1:0-13372 GCA_010110895.2 Picea sitchensis
TCAAGGTAACCATTTCAACCACTTTGGACTGTATTCTGACCTTATACAATTGGAGAGTGCTCTCTCAATATCCAAAAGGCTATCTCACTCAAAAGATATTCAACAATAACACTCAGAAGGTCATATTTCTGAAAAGAACAGGTTGTTTTTATAAAGGTTGGTGGTTTGACAAGCAAAGAGAAGTATCCTTCGGCAATGGAGTCAAAACTTGAATCTTAATGACTTGTAGATAATAAGTGGAAAAATCTTGTCTATCAACCTTGAGGCAAGGTAAGAATTAGGTTCAGTAAATAAGATAATGATATGACAACTTGAAAAATAGAAAAATCCCACTGCAGTAAGAGCATATATCTATGGATGAATTCTTATTACAACTTTAGAAGAAAACATAAAGGGGAACTACTTGAACAGAGCACCATAACTAGATGAATTCTAAACCAATAATTCACAGACACATAACATGTATACACTTAATAAAAAAGGAGCATCAGAGATGAATTCCCTTAACAAAATGCAGAGCATACCAACAGATAGTACAATCTTGAATATGTAAGACAGTAACACATACTGAACCAAAATGATATAATGAGTCTCAAAGGAAGACAATAGAAGCTTTTGTATTAATATCGCAACAAGATAAACAAGCTCCAATACAATACATAAGTCTCCTTCTCCAAGGGTCCAACCCTTCCCCAAGAGCTCCCTTTTTCCTTAAATATAAAATAATATCCTAATATCCTTAGGAGGTCGAATCCCATCTATTTCATTAGATTCCAGGCTTTGGAGATAGGTGGCAACAGTCAAAGAGACAAAAATCCAACAAACTTCTAATTTTCAGGAAGTTGTTGGAAGTCATTAATAAACTGTTTCCAACTCACTGCATGAGGTCTTTAATAGAGAAAAATATTAGGTTCAGGTGTCCCTTGACATCTAATTGATCCATGAGAAGTCATTTGAACCCTCCTTGACAGGTGGCAACCTCCCAACAAGGCAAATATCCAACAACTATGCAAAATATAGAGTTTGCAACGCCAATTTGCAACACATTGGTGTTTTAATTATATCTCTCGAATTACAAACTGGACCAGGCCGAATTTTGGACAAAAAGTCAATGACATTATCATTATCCTCCAAAAAAACTTTCAGAAAAACCCACATCACCGTTTTGGAGTTATGATTAAATATGTAAAAGAAACTGCTACAGGAAATGAGTTCACAATGAAGTTCGCAACGCCTGTCTGCCAGTTCACAACGCTAGTTCGCAAAACCAAAAGGAAAAAACATCCAAAACCACTTTCTCGACCTTCAAACAGGATGGAAATTTTCATGAAGTACCTGATGGCCCTAAGGCTTCTATGGATGTTGATAAGTCCAAACGTGAGTGCCTGCAACCTATCCAAGCTACAATGCTCCTCCTTAACTAGTTCACAATGCCAACTCAAATATAGCTTGCACACTTCGAGGAAGTTTTTAGTTGACGGTATGAAATAATCCCTGGAGAAATGGTTAAATTGTAGGCTCTGGAAACCATAAATCCTCTTTAACATGATCCTATAATTGCAATGATGACAAAATTGAAATCATGAAGTACTTAGAGTACACTGCTAACTCTCCTAGTGAGTTAGTAGCACATCAAACCATTTTTACTTGACACTTGAATGGATTTATAGTGACAAAGGGGAGACTTTGAGTACAACCTGGATTTATGACATGTCAAGGAAATGATGTAAAAAACCAAAGGTATGACTCATGGGGCTTCTTGCCTTGTCATGATAACAATCACATAGCTCAAACTTTAGACCAAGGCTATACATATCCTTATTCATTTTGAAACCAAATCTAATTTTATGATTACAACCTAAAGACTCAACACCTATGTCCTATAAACCTTATACCTCAAAAAAAACAAAACCAAGGTGAATTTTTTGACCCATACAATCTTATGTGTTAACACCTTTCTCAAAGAACACAATGGCACACAAAATGAGGCAGATCAAAACCAAGAGCACCTATTGCATGCAAAAAAAGGAAAATTATGAACTTGGCATGAACCCCAATCTCTTGGCATGCACTTCCATGTATCGAGAATTGGTTTTTGTGCCCATTAAATAGGCCTAGGTCGGCCAAACCACCAACCGAAATTTCATGCAAAATTGGTTTAATATTAAATATATTGTTTCTGGTTTGTTATATCAAGTAGGATTGTTGGCGCAATGGTTAAGTCTCCAGGAATATTGTAAATGTGTTGAACCTACATAGAATAGCTCTAGCTAGGAATTGACATACACAGTTGCAGAGAAAATATGAGAAAAGAGAAGCAGAAGAGAAAGAATGGAAGAATTTTCATTAACCAAATGACTGAATGAGAATTTACACATGATATACTCTATATAACTCAACTAATGCACACCAGAGGAGAATCCAATGCGCCATAGTGGTGGTCTAGAGTGATCTGGAAACACACCAACAATTACGGGAGTAAATTGCCACCTATTCTAGTCTCTTAGGTAGTTACAACAATGAACTGCCACCTAGTCTGAGTTAACTAGTCTCTCAGTCTTCAATTAATTGACTGAAACAAAGTGAAGTGAGGAGGAGATCAGGTAATCATGAGTAATGCGCTAGTCTAGTGATGATCCCAAGGACAATGTGCATTAGCTAGTGATGATCCCAATGCTGCATGGTGATAATCCCAATGTGGCATCTAGACTCCACTCAACTGATCAAACTGAGGTGTGAACTAAAGAGAATATTCTCCCTAAAATATAGGAGACTAAATAATGATTAATAAACATAGGGAGGTGTGTGTGAAGTATCTCCAACACCCTGCTTGAACATCACTATGGTGAAAATAAAGAACGAGTCCTGGAAATGAGGCCATGTTAGGTACCCAAATACAAAAGATGCACTGAATAAACGAGGAAAGAGGGAAAACCTCATGGAACCCCCCCTCCCCCTCAAGGTACAATGTATGTAAAAATAAGAACTGACAATTTCTAGGAAACTGCGTCCTTCACTTCAGGACGACTACACAAATAATGAAACTTCTGCTCAGTGAAGGTCTTGGTGAAGATGTCTGCAGTCTATTCTACCGAAGGAAAAAACTGCAAGTCAATGATCCCCTCGTGTACTAAGTCCTGGATGTAGTGCATGTGGATCTCGATGTGCTTCATCTGTTGCCTCTGAACTGGATCTCTGCAGAACTTCATATTTCTCTGGTTGTCACACCAGATGACGATCGACTGATGAAAGTGAATGCCCAACTCAATGAGAAAATGTTGTAGCCACAAAGCCTGAATGGTTATGTTAAATACCCCTCTATACTCTGCCTCGACTAAATATAGGGCAATAGAAACCTACTTCTTGCTCGAGCAACAAATAGGACCAGAACCAAGATTGAGTGAGTAACCATATGTGGACTTGCAATCGATGTTATTGCCAGCCCAGTCAAAATTAGTGAACCCGATGAGGTACAATGTATATTTTTTTGAATAGTGAATCCCAAAGGTGATGGTGCCTTATACGTATCGAAGGATACACTTTGTATCCTTCCAATGTAGCTCATATGGCTCCTGCATGAACATGGATACTGCTCCAACTGCATAGTATAGGTCTGGTATGGAGTGTGTGAGATACAACAAGCTTCCCACTAGTTGTTTGTATAGTGTGTTGTCAACGAGTGGAGTGTCCCCACCATCCTCAAGTCTAAATCTTGATAGGAAAGGAGTCGAGGCAGACTTGTAGTCTGTCATGTGAAATTTCTTAAGGAGATATCGTGCATACATGGACTGAGACAGTTTGATGCCTGATGCATCCTGACTAGTCTCGAGTCTAGGGAATAAATGTAGTGGACCCATGTCCGTCATCAAGAACCTGTCATGTAGAATCCTCTTGACTGCAACAATCGTTGAAGTCAAGCAACCGATGATCAACAAATCATCAACATACAAAACTAGGAGTAGAAGTGAATAAGCCATCCTAAGCATGTAAACATTTAGGTCTGAATTACAACGTACAAAGTTATGTGATGATAGGTAGGAGTCCATCTTGGCATACCATGCCCTCATAGCCTACTTGAGGCCATAAAGAGACTTATTCAGTCGACAGACCAAAGATGAATCATGCATAAATCCCTAGGGCTACTCCATATAGATCTCCTCAGAGAGATCGTCATGAAGAAATGCATTCTTCACATCCATCTAATGGAATTTCCATCCCTCGGCTACCACAATGGCTAGTGCCAAATGTATGGAATCCATCTTTGCTACTGGAGTGAAGGTCTCATCATATTCAATGCCATGCACCTGTTGAGAGCCTTTGGAAACTAGCCTGGATTTGTATCTACTAACCTGTCGATCTGCTACGCTCTTGGTCCTGTAGACCCATCTGCTCCTGACAAGTTTCCTTCCCGAAGGAAGGGGAACGAGATCCAAAGTCTGGTTCTCGAGGAGGGGGTTGTACTCCTCCTACATGGTGGATTCCTAAAAGGGATTTCCAGCAGCCTCACCATAAGACTGTGGATATGAAGACTGAACCAAGAAAATATGCATGGGTGGCATCGATTCAGTGGCAATGAGTGAAACATGAGGCTCCTCGAAATAAAATCGAGCCCTCCTAGTATCAGCTGGATCCCCAACAAGATCCCTTGCATCCTGAATAGTAATCTTGGCCCACTTGGGCCTCTTCTCTAGCTTTGCATCTGCATATAGATGCACTGAATCTGCATCTGACTGTATTGACTCTGTTTCTGGATCATATGAATCCTCTGAATCAAAACTCTCATCTGAAGAATAGTCAACATGTGCATGCTCATCATCTCTGACAGGTGGAAGAACAAAAGTGTTTGCATGCGACTGCTGAGATACATGCGAGACACTTTCCTATAATTGGACACTATGTTCAATGATGAGCCGATCCGATGAAAGATCAATGAGTATGTATCCCTTCACATGGTTGGGGTATCCAACAAATATACACTATGTGCTCTATGGATCAAGTGCATTCCTCTTCTCAGAGGGAATCCTGGCCCATGCACGTGAACGAAAAATACAGAAGTGGGTCACTTCCAGTTTGAGGCCGCTCCAAGCCTCGTAAGGGGTCTTATCCTTGATACATATATGGGGAGATCTATTTTGTATGTAGGTTTCACAATTAAGTGCTTCAACCCATAATATCTCTGGAAGTGACTTTGCATGTAGCATGGAAGATGCCATCTCTTTTAGAGATCTATTTTTCCGCTCAACAACTCTGTTTTGTGTAGAGTATAGGGAATTGTGTGCTGCAATTGAATCCCTACCTCATGACAAATATTTTGTATCTCATGTTTGACATACTCTCCCACATTATCTGTTTGGAGGAATTTGATTTTCTTTCCCAACCGTGTCTCAACAAGGGCTTTGAAGTCTTTGAGATGTTGAAAGACCTATGATTTTTTCCTGAGAAAAAAAATCCATGTGAAGCATGAGAAATCATCAAAAAAAATGAGCACGTACCTTGCTTCACTGATTTATGGATGTGGAAAAGGGCCCATGAGGTCACTATGGTTCATATCTAAAGGAGAGGAAGCCTTCCGAGTCTTTCCTTTATCGAATTTCTCTTGAGGGTGTTTTCCAAGAACACACCCCTCACAAATTCCTTTGGAGAAGTGGATGTCGGGTAGACCATCAAACATTCACTGCTTGCTAATTTGTTAGATATATCTGAAATTTAAATTCCCGAACCTTTCATGCCATATCCTACTGCTTTCATCAACATGGGTAAGCAGTAATGCAAAATCTGGTTCAATAAATTTAGAAAATGTGTAGAGTCTAGATTGATGATTTACCTCACCGGTAGAAACCCTGTAATTGGTTTTCATGTCATAGATATCCATTGGATCAGGTGTGAATATGAATCTCTTTCTGGTGTCGGAGTTTGTCATATGATACATGGAGAGAAGATTGACAGAAATTTTGGGAACGTGAAACACATTCTCAAAGCTTCTGTTTGTGAGTTCAATTCTTCCTTTGCTGGTGACCTCGACTGGAGAGTTGTCCCCAATAAAAATAGGAGGACCTTTTCATGCATCCAATGAAGAATAAACTTATTTTGTGGCATCCATGTTGTGTGATTCACTTGAATCTACGATCCAAGCATCGAGAGAGGCATTGATGGCAATCAAAGCATGACTAGAATTGCCTTTCTTGGGATTCTGATCTTTTGGCTTCTTCTTCTTGGCACCCTCAGGGATGCAATCTCCAAGGTTGTTTTTCTGAAATATTTGGGCCAGTTGATCTATCTGTTTCTACATACATGCATATTATGGATGAAATCCTTTATGGAAGTAAGTGCATTTATCCTCTTTTCTTCTCTTTCCACCTTTTGATCCGGAGGCATCGTTTAAGGGTTTTGAGTACCCACACTTCTTCAGATTTGCATGTTCTTTCCTTTTGTCTTTGTCTTTATATTTATGATATTGATGACTGATACCATATTTCATAGTAAGTGCATGCACCTTTGGGCCTTTGATTTTTCCCATATTGATGAGCTTGTTCTGCTCTTGTGTCAGAGACTCGATAAAGGCCTCAAGAGAGGGCATCGTCCAGGTGCATCCAGAGGTGAACCTCACTAAATGGATTGTGGATACAAACAATGAGTATTCTGGACCAAGTTTGGAAAGAATGGTGAGAACCATTTGTTTCTCCTCCTTAGATTTATCAACCCCGCAAGCCTTGAGTTGTGACAACAAATCCTTATATTTGGTAAAGAAATCTTGGATATTGTCAAAGGTTTTTGGATCCAATGTGAGCAATTGCACCTCGAGCATGTGTCCCATCATCTCATCCTATTTTCCAAAAATCCCTTCCATGGTGGTCCAGGCTTCATTGGGGGTTTTACAGGAGGATATGTGAAAGAGGATTTCAGGAGAAATGAGATTGTAAATTGTTCCAAATGCTTCATCCATTCGATTTAGATACTTGGATTTTTCTATGGATGATGTTGGTTATGTCTCTTTGTTCATGGTTAACTGGTATAATCCTCTGCATCGAAGATGAATTATCATATTATCCTTCCATGCAAAGAAATTGTACGGTGTAAGAATGATTTTTTTTGGAAATTCCATTTTTCCGATGTTTTCAATCTTCGGTACCTGAAAAAATAATTTGGTGTGTATTTTCCCTAGCAATATGTCATCTTTGATACCATGTAAATGTGTTGAAATTTCACATAATAGATCTAGCTAGGAATTGACATACACAGTTGCAGAGAAAATATGAGAAGAGAAGCAGAAGAGAAAGAATGGAAGAATTCTCATTAACCAAATGAATGAACGATGATTTACACATGATATACTTTGTATAAATCAATTAATGCGCACTAGAGGAGAATCCAATGCGCCACAGTGGTGGTCTAGAGTGATATAGACACATACCAATAGTTACGGGAGTAAACTGCCACCTAGTCTAGTCTCTCAACCAATTACGAGAGTGAACTGCCACCTAGTCTGAGTTAACTAGTCTCTCATTGTTCAGTTAACCGACTAAAACATAGTGAAGTGAGGAGGAGGTCAAGGAATCATGAGTGATGCGCTAGTGTGGTGATGATCCCAAGGACAATGCACATTAGCTGGTGATGATCCCAATGTTGCATGGTGATAATTCCAATGTGGCATCTAGAATCCACTCAACTGATCAAACTGAGGTGTGAACTAGAGAAAATATTATTCTAGAGGAATATTCTCCCTAAAATATAAGAGACTGAATAATGACTAATAAACATAGGGAAAACCTTAGGAAGAAAAAATCCTAGGTGTGTGTGAAGTATCTCCAACAAATATATCCTGGAGGTTCCAGGTTTGATCCACAACAATGCATGTTCATTGGTTTTTTTTTATTATAACAATATAATTAATCTGTTGGTTATATATATAGATATAATTTTTTTTTCCTCGAAAAAAAAGCGTAATTTTATTTCATAGAAGAAATAAAATTACATTCTGAAGATGCACGATAGCATGCATTGTTCTGACTTACAATGAGGCTGCATGATATGAACAAAAGGAAGCCCAAAAAGAGGACTTCTGAAAATACAAAAGTGTATGTTGATATAGAATTTGAATATAACTGCCACTGAAACTAATCTAGTAGATAGTTACGAAGAGAGAAATCACATCAAAAAGTGTATATATATATATATATATATATATATATATAAACAAAATAGCCAAAACAATGAATAACCATATAATGACCTGACCACCTTGGAGTTCGGACCTTAACTATTATTGGCCAATTTGGGCCTGCCATGTGGCAACCTGTGATTGGTCCACCTCACACCATGCCATGTCACCTACCAACTGTATTGTATGGTCACTTCCACATCAACATACATATGTTGATTGTACCTTCCATCGTATGGATGCCACATCATCCCTGACACGTGACATGTTTTTATTGGTCCACATGAATCCCTGAAAATGCCAAAAATGAGTGACACGTGGAATTCTCTCATGTTTCCACAACACCCTATTGATGTGAGCATGATGTCATATGTCATTTGTATGACCTGTATAGATGTGCCACGTGGCAACCCTTCTTTGACTTTTGACATGTTTTGACCAAACTTTGACCAACCGTAACTTCTTCATATGAACTTTGTTCAAGGTGATTTTTTCACCATTGGAAATTTATCCCCAAGCTCTACGCAATGAAGTAGTTTACAAAAGAATTTGAGAATATTAATTTTTGAGAATTTTGGATCCTCTTGGACCACTTTTGAGCGTTCTTTTGTCAAACATGTTGCAAGAAATTGAAGATAATCATGGAGTATTTTATTATGAATGAAGATCTGAATACAACAATCCAATGGTTGTTGTGGTAGTTGCAATACATCAATGGAAAACACACAATACAAGACAAATACTTGGAATCATGCCATGGCCTCCTCAACAGATGAGATCAAACCCTCAAAGTGTCACAACCTCTCCAAGCAAATCACTACAACCCAAACTGAAATCAAAACACAAGATGAATCTCCAATGAAGATCCATGATGCGTCCTCCTCCTTGTCTAGCTAGGGTGGATATTGCACCACTGAAACTAAACTACAATGGAAGGGTTTTTCCAAAACCCTAACGAAAAACCATGGCTCCAAGAGCACTCAAAAGAGAACAATCCAAATCATAATCCAAAGTGAAGTGCTACCCCTCTGTTTATCCTTTTCCCATGCCTTCTAGAACTTTCCCCTTTTTTACTAAATCAAATATGACCCTTATTTCCATTTTACTTTCACTTTAAAATTAAAAGTCACTTTAATAATGTTTAAGTAACTTATTGATCTAAAGTTACTTTATTTCCTTAATGTTACTTTAAAAACATAACATCTCCTAACTAAGTGACATTAAATAACCCATTTTGACTCCCTTTTTCTTGACTGACAAGCCACATAAGTCATTTCCACTGCAGAACAAGGGAACCCAAAAATGGGGACATGACATCTTCAATAGTTGATCCATGTGGTTTGTCTTCCCTTCAAACAAATATTTTCCTTTGTTCATCATCATATATACAACTTGTGCTCAAACATTAATATCCATGTCATAAAACAAATAAGTAGCATGAAAAATGTAGTAGATTAAATTCAATTGATACTATAATGTACACTATAAAATTCATTGAAAAATGAAAGATAAAGTGTACGTTTAACATTCGTAGAGAAACTATGAGTGCGATTTGTCAAACTCGATCCAATCTCAATAATGTGGTCCTCCCTTGTGAGCATTATCTCTTGTGATGTTATCCCCTTTAGAAACTTTCCAATTTTTTCCATTAAACTTTTCCACAATTAAAAAAATATAATATTGAATACCTCCAAAAGTTAAATATGATAACATGCAAAAATATGGATCATCCTTCTATAGAATATGGGGCAATGAAAAGTAAAAAGGTCTGGAGGGATGATGGATTTTAAAGAGGATCTAGTTGATTATATGACATATCCATTAGAGGATTGTAAGAATTTTGTTAGTGGGTAGTTTGTTTCAGATCAAGTAGTTTGTAACGACTGCAATTCTCCAAAGAATGAAGGACCTATGGGGGTCAAATACCCTAGAAAAACTCCATGCCAAAACTATAGTATATTTTTGTTGGGAAAAATCTGGGAGGAGACATAGCTAGAACTGTTTACTTTTGACAACCCTAATTTCTTAGTTAGTACCAATGTTAATGAGAACAATAATGAGATTAGTGCCATATTGAGGTTGGAAAGACAAAGTGCATCGGGGTTTAAGGAGAATCCATTACTCACTTCATCTCCAATACATGTCAAGAAAGATGCTCCTATCATTTATGAAAATAAAAATACAAAGTTAGAGTTTCTAAAAGTTCTATTAATAGAGATTACAAGTAATTTGAAGAAATCTTGTTATGACAGAAGGGATGCAAATTCAAGACTTGATTAGGGGTTTGTAGGTCAATTTTTGGTGAAGAGTGAACTGCTAGGTTTCATCAATTCTGTCACACACCCACTATGACATAATAATTTTTTTTTGCCTTTTCTCGAGGGACAGAATCCCCAAAGTCCTACGGGGCTTAGCACAGGCTAGCTCTTCCCTTCTTCTACCTCCATGTGATCGTTGATCACGATCACAGGCCAAACAACTAGGCACCTTTTTTCACTTTGCAACTCAGTGATATAAGTGAGTTGAGTCTTTCAACTCTGCAAACCCTGAAATGACGAAGTGTCGAAGAGGCTTTGATCAACAATTAGCCCCCTGGGCTATGCCTTGGCCCATATGACCACTTCTCATAAGACCGCAGCCTTATTCCCTTCAGGACCTATCAATACGAGAGCCTGACCTCTTGTCAACGGGACTCCCGAATTCCCGATTTTCAATTTCCCTAAGTGGCCTTTGTCACATTAGACCTCCTGGATATGCCCTGATCTAGGTGACCACTCCTCATAAGACCTCCGTCCTATTTATTTCGGGACTTATGAATACGAGAGCCCGACCTTTTGTCAACGGGACTCCTGAATTCCCTATTTCTGAAATCCCGATGGACTCTTCCTTTCAGGATTTTCCCGAAATCCTGGATTGCTGCCACGTGTCCTCCACGGATGGACGGTCTAGATTGTTTCGGGACTTCCACCATGGAGTGTCCTGATCTCTTGTCAACGAGACCTCTAAAATCTCGAAGTCCGAATCCCCAAAATGGGTGATCTCGCGACGCGTGTCCTCCCTTAATTGGACGATCCAGATCTATTTTGGGACTTCCACCATGGAGTGTCCCGATCTCTTGTCAACGAGACCTCCGAATTCCCGAAGTCCGAAATCCATAGATGGGTGATCTCATGACACGTCGCCTCCCTTAGTCGGACGGTCCAGATCTATTTCGGGACTTCCACCATGGAGTGTCCCGATCTCTTGTCAACGAGATCTCCAAAATCCCGAAGTCCGAAATCCCGAGATGGGTGATCTCGCGACACATGGCCTCCCTTAGTCAGACGGTCCAGATCTATTTCAGGACTTCCACCATGGAGTGTCCCGATCTCTTGTCAACGAGACCTCTGAAATCCTGAAGTCCGAGATCCCGATACCAACTCCTCTTTCGGGACTTTCGCCTCTGTTCATGAGGGCGTAACCCTCATGCATCTCCTGGTAGATCCAACGACTGTCGAGTTTTCTAACTAAGATATGACGGTTCATATCTGTCCCGTGCTGTGCACTCTCCCGCTGCTCTCTGGACGTGGAAAAACCAATGGTCCAGATACTCCCACGGACCTTGGGGATCTACAGTCCCGATTTCTCCGCTACTCACAAAGATAAAGGAAAAGGGTTAAGTCATTTAACGCCCTCGTTTCTTCCTCCTAGCTAATGGTCGTGAATGACCACAGATCTTCCGACAAGATCTTGTCCATCGATCGATACTTATCCCTACGCTGCCATTTCGGGATTTCAAGAGGATCATTCTTCCTCGTATAGGGGTTACTAAGACTTGTGCCTTCAAATCCTTTTCCAGGTTCTTGGTAAGCTTTCCAAGAAGGGTATCTTTGTGGGGAGATCTATTCCAGGTATTCCCGGGGATGAATAAGGGCATAGATTTCCCAAAAGTAGACTTGAAGTCCAAATTAATTCAAGATGCGTATATATATATATATATTATATACAAATCTATCTATAAACATAAGCCATATGTGGTCCTTCCAATAAAAGCACGCAACCACCATTTCTGAATCAAAACACCACACAGGCAATCTTATACTCAAACCATTCATAAAATGCACAAACTATGAGCATACATGTTCAACATATAAATTTCAAGATTCAAGATGATCATAAATGCCAGAATATACATTTCAATATGCAAGATGTAAAACACTTATCAGAAATAACACCAGATATGATTGCAACTGCTGAGAGGGGTGCTCGTTTCCACCCAACCGTAGGCTCAACGACTCCCAACGGATTTACCACTAGCCACCCCCAAGTTGAGACCATGATGCTATGAGACCGAGTCTCTATTTTTCCAGTGACTGAGAATGAAGGTTACTCTCCTTCTTCTCCGCTATCACCCACTCTGTATTTTTCCAGAGTTCTTTTTCCTTCTCCTCTTCCCCTCACATCTCCCCTTTGATCGCCCACTCTTCCTGCCTTTTCTCCTTTCGACGAGGTTGCGTGTGGCATGATCTTCCTTGCAGTGGTCAGGTCTGAGGACTCTACGGATGGGTGGTTCACCCCCATCCCTCATTACTCATGAGGAGCCATTTACCTACCAATCTGGCGAGTCATTTAATTTGGGGCCAGCGAGCCGCTCTTGGTTCTCTAGGTCAGTGAAGTCCAAATATGGTATCGGATTCGGTGGAAGTTAACGCCACCTTTCCAGGTGCCTTCTACCACCTTTATTCAGCCATCATGGTCTCTTTTTCAGCACATCCCCTCTCAGCAGTCCTGCAATATATATATTCATAATATTATTCACATTCATCGACCTTTTTCACAAGGTCCATTCACATCACACATTCACATTTATGAGTTTGCCACCATACTTGGCCAATATAGTTATTTTTACAGACTGGGGGAAGCAAGGTGTTACAATTCCCTCCCCCTTAAAGGAACATAATCCTTGATGTTCTATCTATCAACTTGACATGCATTTACAGATGTAAACAAAATCGGATATGCCCGTTTCATGGCATCCTCCATTTCCCATGTAGCCTCATCTGGGACAAAATGTTTCCATTGCACCTTGACCTGTGAAATGGTTCTGTTCCGGAGCGGGGTTTCCTTTCTGTCCAGTATGCATTGAGGTTCTAGTAGAAATTATCCCTCCGGTTCCACTTGGATCACATACCAATCAATTATATGATTAGCATCATGTACATATTTCTTTAATAA